>VXBS01004708.1:37334-50905 GCA_013400255.1 Sitta europaea | reverse complement strand
AAAAAAAAAAAAGAACACAAACAATTGCACCCCTAATTCGGACATTGTAGAATTGTAATGACATGAATATAGGAAAAGTCTGTATTTGGGAGCTGAAAATATCTTTCCAGATTGCTACCAAATAGATAATGAACATTAGACAAGTTTGACGTAGAATATGGATCTTCATGGGACACAGTGGCAGCATTTAGCCTCATCAGGGATTTGTCTTTGAAAATATGGATTACAAAATTCTGGGCTCAAAAGGTGTTGACCAGTTTTATATTCTATCCAGCTGCTTTAAGCAGAAATCTAAGTCATGCTTTTTAGCCCATGAGAAACTGCATAGTCACTGTTTTTAAGAAAATTTTGGGGTTCAGAGCAGTTCTTAGCTGTTGCATCTGTCTCTCTGCCTACCTCTCCACAACAATATGGAAAGGACAAAGTCAGATTTTTTAGATTTTCATGATGACTGGAGGCTTTGCTTCGCAGCTTAGATACACTGTAAAAAGCCCTGAAGTAGAGAAATATATTCCCCTCTTCCTCTTTAGAAGGCAGGCTCCTTCCACTGCTGTGATTAAGAAATCACCTTTCTCCAATAAAATATCCAGTGTCATGCCAAGTAAGAAGACCATAGAGAAATCTTGTTCTTATATTGCCTATAAAGCCTTCATAAACAGGTACACTTGACTCTTCCTTAGGTGACTTGTCTCAGTAAATGTGCTTTTGAAAAATCTGGTAAGAAGACAATTACATGGTATTAACGTGATATAAAATAGGTGTAAAGTGAACAATGTACAGTAAAAACTTGTGAAATCACAGAAGCAAATAATTCACACATACACACATGACAGTTTTCTCTTTAGCAAATATAAAATAAAGAATTCATGCACTGAAGTCCTAAATCATAAATACATAGATTCATATTGAACTGTCAAAGTACTGCCTCTGTCAGGGGATTTGTCTGACTTCAAGGGAATTGTAGCCTCTTTCAGGGGATCCTGCTCCTTGGAAACACTGAAGACCTGAGATATTCTAGCTCCAGTTATTACTTTGTATACTGGGATGTGTATCTCTGGACTCTTGGACTCTATGAAGCAGTTCACCTCTGCGTTGGACTGAACAAAAAGCAAAAAGTACAGAATATTTGCTCCGCTTTCAACTTATGTAGAACAAAACACAGAATTCAGATTCACCTTTTGTTATGTTTGTATGCATGGAATGGCTGCTGGAATTGCATTTTGGGAAAGGATTGAGGATAGGCATTTTGAAATGCGTAGTTATTAGCTACAAATTTTAAGTTAATAAAGTTAAAATCTCAGTACCATGTAATATTATGAAGAGAAATAAAGTAATTGTAAGCTTCTACAGTGATTGCATAAGTCAAAACCGCAAGGCTTTCCTTGTAGATGGTAATGACACTGAGAAAAGTTAACTGTTCACTCTTTTGAAATAAAACTGCTACATGATACTTGTGAATGTACAATATTTTGTGGCTTTCAAAAACTTCCAGAGTTTCTGTTATATACTGTTTTGGATGCTTATCAACTTTTATTTGCTAAAATAAATAAAATCATGTAACAAAGTACTCAATTTTCTGAACTTACTGGCTTACTAACCTAGGGAAATGCCACAGAACAAGATGACTACAACACAAACATTTCTGCAGCTGAATTGAGCACAGGCTACAGTTTTACTGAAAAATCTCACAGCCCTTAGCCAGCATTATTCAACTGGTAGAAGCTTTTGTTTTATATTTGGCCCTTGCCTCATAAGAAGATATTTCACAAAATGTTGGACTAAAAATCTTACGAGATCAAGCCAATACTTTCTTTTTCCAGCTGGCGCAGAAATAGTGTAAGAATTTACTGACTTGCTGTATTTCAGCATTTCTGATCCCAGATGGAAACATGACCTGGGGAATAATTCCAGAAAACAAAGTAAGTGAAAATCTAATTTACTATTTTACCTTCTTGAAAATAAATCTGATTCAAGGTTGGCTTTAACTAATTGTTAGATAGTAGCTCAAAAAGTATTAATGAAAACATTAATTAAAAATTGTTATTCTTGGAGCTCATACATTAGAGCAGTGCCTAGTATTGGTAACTGTTTCTGCCAAAATTACACCAGCCATTTGCTTAGGATTTTCCTGTTTACATATTAGTGAATCACACTTGTTGCCACATTCATCGTATTGTCTATTATATATTATCCTTTACTCTTCAAAGTCGCTGTTTCTCATATTTTTGTGCTTATTATTCTTTGCTCTGTGGAGTTTTATTTTTGGACAGTCCTGAACTAAACAGTAGTGACTGCAATGTCAGTAATTTTTTGCTATGGTATTTCATCTTTCCTATTGTACCTGCAATTTTTGTCACTAAAGAAACTTTTAGACATGGTGTGAAATATGTTAGAAGCACCATTGGAAAAAGATATTAACATCAGAGAAGAGTCTCCATTGATTTCCAAATCCATATGCTATTATTTTCATTATTCAAATCTATTATTGAGATGACTAGAGCCATCTTGTATAAATATAATAACATTTAATGAAAAGATGTTGGACTTTTACATATGAATGGAGTTGTTATTCCACATTCACTTTAACCTCTCTTGGTTTTTTTTCCTTACAAGAGTGTTGAGAGATTAGATTGGTGCCCTAGGGACTGTTAAACTTATTTTAATGCCTCTTAAACATCTTTTATCTTTTTTCCTTTCCCATGAATATGATTTGTACTGCAGTTTGGAAACTGAAAGACCATCAGGAAAACAAAAACCATTCTGCAAATACACAGTCAAACGTTCAATTTTTTAGAAAGAGTAAACTAAAGTAAGCAAATTATGGGGGTTTTATTGTTTTCATTTGGTTTCTTTTCAGACAAAATTATCACCAACTTCAAAATAAAGGATAAAAGGTCAGGAGGAAATTGTATAAGGCCCTTAGAAGCAAAGTTTTTAGTATATAACATTTGCAGGCTGATGTTGTGTCCTAGCAGATCTGTGAATATTTTATTTTTTCCTTTTCCATCCCCACTGCTAGATACATGATTTTGAGGGTGGTTTGTGTTTTCTGTTTTTGTTTAAGAAGACAAATCTTAATCCTATCCATGCAGGTGAATGAGACATTATAATAGTGCCATTTTGGAGACGAGTTATGAACCAACATCTTCATGCTTACTGGTCAATCAAGGGAGAAAAACTAGAATGAAATGGGACTAAGGACTGAAGGTAAGGAATAATATATGGAGAGTCTTACAACATCAGCTTCTGGTGCTACATGACAAAGTAGAAAAACAAAGATTTCCAGGTCAGTGCGAAGATCTATAGAAGTTGTGCTTTGCTGTTCTCCCCTAAAAATATCAGTTGATTCAGTTTTGAAATGTTGCTGTATTATGTTCTCTTCTTTTTAAATTGTATTATATCAGACCTTAGCCATAGAAACCTAAAAGGCCAGCAGGTCAACAAAAGTCCATGGACTTGCTGAAAGACCACTGTGAAAACTAACACTGTTAAAATATAAGGAAGAAAATTCTTAGCCCAATGCATCAAGGAGTTTCATCTATTCCTGAGAGAAAAAATGAATCTTTGATCTTTGGTTACCATTTTGCTGTCTTGTGAAGCAAGTAAATGTACTGTGTTCAGACTTGAAAATCAAATCTGAGCTAGTAAAAAGAACATTGTGGTAAATAAAATCTTAGTCTGAGCTTTTATGACTCTTACAGTATTTACTGAAGAAACATACCAGTACTTACTGAAGTCAAACATACCAAAATCTTAACTGTGCATATTTGTATAGAATATACAGATGTGCTTTAAGCTCTCTGTCCTTTTAAAACAAATATTAACTGCATTTTAAATGGCAATGAAAGATCAAATGTCTTATACATCTTGTCATGTTCCAGTAAATTTCCATGGTTGAAGAGACTGTAGAACCATACCCTGTATGTACTATACCCTGCAAAAAGACTCAGCAAATTATCATTGCAAATAACAAATAAAACAGAGGCAAATTACTCAGAACATCATCTTTTACCAAGTTCAGTTACCTGTATCTTGTGATATTTTTATGTTATATTTTATAGACATGCATCCATTTCTTTTAAGTCTTTTATACTACACAAACATGCAATCTATTGATTTCTGCCAACAAAGGGATTTTCTTTTTCCACAGAAACACAATCTGCATATACAGATTTGAAAGATATGATGGAAGCTCCAAGTGTTTTAATAGCCCATTATCAAAAATTATCCCTTGTCAATAAAAGCCCAGACCACTGGCTTGAGATCAAGTCAATGAAAAATAGGATTATACAATTTTATTGAGAGAGAGAGGGACAGAGAAATGTGTTTTAAAAAGACTAGGATCATAGAGGAGGAAAAAAATCCAGAGAGGGTAAAAGACAGATCAGCTCCATTTTCAACCCAATCTACTTGTCTCTCACATACAAATCCTCTGGATTTCCTAAGTTTGGTGTTTTTCTTTTAAAAGAATAAAAGTGGATGTTTTATATTTGTTATTTTTTAATAAAGAAAAAAATCTCACTAGGGAAAAAACCAAAGAGATGACAGGAAACAAAACAGCATTTTGTCTTAAATTTGCACAACCTAATTTATAGTAATAAAGCAGAACCTAAGAGTTCTGGTAAATGTCAGTGCAGTCATGTTCATTACATATGTTGATAGGTATGAAGCATAGTCTCTGTAGGCCCTTCAAAAATTGCACACAGCCGATTTAATGCAAACCAGAAGTCACTGACTGCTGGATGAACATTCGGTTTCATTCCCACATGGATATTAAGACAAAGCAGGGGGAGGGGTCTTCCTCCTCATTTATTTACAGTTAAAGGGTGGGTCTTGAGGAATGAGCATGAGGCCAGTGAAGAATGGATTTGGTTTATGGGAAGACACCTCCCAGCCTTTCATTCTGCAGCCACCGCAGCGAAAGCGCCTGGGTTGTGTGTAACCTCCTCCCTCCCCCATCTCGCATCTGCCTTGCCCAATCTCATCTGGGCCCGCTCCAATAACAACATCTGCTTGGCAGTTTTTCAAACCCATGGATAGTTATCTAACTGAGGCTTTTGTGCTTCACTGTTTATTCTATGTGAAGAAATGCCTCCTTAGTTGAAAGAGTACTTTAGAAAAGCTGTGCAGCTATTAGCAAGTGAAGCACGAGGCTAATAACCCCCACCTGCTCATCAAATTAATTATGACATCTGAGTCATTATAACTCAGAAAGAACACATGACTGCAGACTTTTCACACGTAGAAANACAATTCAGTTATTAAAAACATGCCTTACTAACTGCCCAAAGGCAAAAACTGATGGAGAGAGGATAGGAGTGGCTAGAACTTTCCTGTAGAACACATCTTTACTCTTCTGTGTGGGCTTTATCAAAAAAAAGAAGAAAAACATATTAACAGATTGATCTTCACAGAAGGATTATAAATCTGCATGTTTTGGGAGAAATCTTGTTTCAATAAGATTTCATAGTAACCTGGTAATTCTTATCTCATCTTGCCCTCCCCAATTCAGTTGCTCCACACGTAACACACATACCTTAAGTATTTCAGACTTAATGAAGACTCGAGTTAAGAAAAATTCTGTGGGGGAAAAGAAGTCTAATATATCAGCCAAATTTTAACTATTTAGAAAATAGAAAAAGGAATAAAATACTCAAAAAGTAAAATATCTGCAAGTCAGGTTTCACTTACAGTTCATACTGTAAAGGATAAAACATTGTCACACTTTGTATGCACATGTTGCCTATTAATTTGATTACTGAAACTATCGGATAACTTTGCCACAATTCACACAGATAATAAGTTCCTTTCTTTCAAACACAGGTATAAACTCGACCAAAATTGTTAAACCATACATTTGCTTGCTACATTTTTAAATGTCTCCAGCATTCAGAGAAAAGGTATGCATTTCCTGTACTTTGCAACACTTTTCTGGAAATCATAACAACTCGTTACTGTGAAAGACACAGCTCTTCACCTCACCCTGTACTTCACTCTCAAAAGTGGTTCTTAAATGCAACCTGCAACTGATGGCTAATTAATTTAAAATAATTCTTAGACTCTTATCAAAATAATGTGATAGGTAAAACAAACCATTAACACATTCATAATATAATGTGTTTTAGTTCAGTGAATAAAAAATATATTGTAAATACATTCATGTTGGACAAGTGCTTTGTCTTGAATTAGTCCCAACTGATTCACTGTCAATAGTGGTTCCACCAGAACAGGACACAGAGTTGCTGAGTAACTTCTCTGTTACAAAGAGCATACCTTCAAGAAATGTTTCTATCACAGGCAAGGCTTTTTAGTTAGTTACAGAAATAAAAAACATTTTTTAAGTCAGTCACAAAACACAACCTAAAAAGCAGGTAGGAAATTACTTGTTATGGATCATCTTCATCTACACCGTATCTCCCATTAGTGAATATTTTTTCACTATGTTAGTAGCAAATACCACCCTTTACAAGTAAAGACCTCCAGCATTATTTCTGGGAAAAAAATATGGCAGAATTAGCTTTTAGACAAGATGATACTGGTTGTCTGGCCTCTTCATATTTTTCAACTAATATGTATGCAAATTACTGGGAAAACCATGTTGAAACCTCATTTTAACTATTCTTCTTTATTTGGCTTTACTCCAATTATTTTTGCTACTTGAATGAAAATTTTGGTACATTTATTCAACATTTTCATTTAGCCCAAAGTTGAGACACATAAAAAGAAAGTAAATACCAAAGAGGAAGTCCCAGCTCTGCTTTTGCCAAATAAGACTGCTACATATCCTAGAAAATAAATTACTATCACTTGAATGTGTCACTGTTGTAGAACCAAAATAAAGAAAAAACAGGAAATACATTAATCTCATAGACAGGCTGTTCTGCACAGATTTTTATGCCTGCTAGGATGAACCTCACATTCTGTCTTCTCAAAAGCTCCATTTTTTGAGAAATTCTCTTTAAAAGGGACTTGATGTGTTGATATTGAAGCCTATGGCTTCCTCCACAGTATGATTAGGTCTGTAGGCAGAAAAACCACCAGGTTCCTCCCTGCTACGCTCATACTCTCTGCCACAGAACTGTTTGCAGTGCCCTCTCCACAACCTGTTCCTGTCCTGCCTTATCCATAGGCACATATTGCTCCTTCAGATCACAGAAAACACCAGTATAACAGTGAAAAAATAAAGCAAGGAAGAAAATGGTGCATTCAGGATTCTCACTGACTTTAGTTGAAAGGATTATTTGATAAAAAGGATATACAGTTTTTATTCACTGATAAAAGCATGTGTTATTCAATTTGCAGGAATGTACTGCTTCTGTTCTTACTGTAATAACACACAAATATTGCTCTAGGACATGTTGCCCTGCAGAAGTACTTAAGTGTATCTATAAACACACTGAACATGGCCTTCAGCTAATATGTTTAGGGAGTTCTAACAGGAAAGAAAAGAAAATTTTTTTCTCAGCTGGTACAATGTTAACTGAATCTACAAAAATGCACATGACCAAAGTTTGAGTGGTACCATCAATTTACAAAATACCTACTGAATCTAAATTTCATCTGAAGGCTCTATGTATTTTTCCCAAAATTTGATTTCATCAGAAGTTAAAGTAGAGATGTAGAATTCATGAATCTAAATTTAAATCCAGACTACTGTTTGTAAATGCAATATCCAAGTGGAAAGAGTTTATGCTAAACTGGTCTAAATATTTTTAAGTTATTTTTTCATAACTAGTTCCCACAGTTATGGAATTCCTTTACCATGATGAATGATAAATATGTATTCCAGAAAAATGTAGCTAGAGCATGAAAGCTTGTGCACCCACACACAGACACTTGCAGTGCATACACATTATGTATGCTAAAGTGTTTGAAGAGAACATTATGCAAAAAAGTGTGATCTGTGATAACCACATATGAACAACAATTCTACACAGCATTTTCTGACAGGATGCTAAATTTAAGAACTTTCTCATTGAACTCTTAAAAATGCCAAAGGACACGGCAGTTAGAGTGCATATTTCTCTAAATTCTGCAGTTCCTAGATCTTTACAAAGCATACTGCTTCTCGTATCAACATAATCTCTGCACACATCTCCACCCCTGCTTCCTTCCCAATGGTACGTGGTCTTGAAAATACAAATGTTCAAGTTTCCTGGAGCTGAGTGAAAGAGGAAAAGTCACACTCCCCAGGGGCAAAACAAAAGGCTCTTGGCGCCCCCGAAGTTGTTAACTACAATACAACATAACGTGTTACTTCACCATAATTAGTAAGAGGGAAACAGCCTTTTTTTCACCTCCAATGGCATTAACGAGATAAGACAAGGAATTCCAGATCATATCTGAAGGCACAAAAATGTCTGATCAAGAAAGTGCTTATATGGATAAGGAGTTTGTGCAACAAGCAAGAAACAAACAAACAAAAAAAAAAAAAAATCACAGCAGCACAAATCTGCTTAAAATAAGAAAATAGTCCTCAGATTATTTCTTCATCTTCAATTTTTTCTTGATAAAGGTGTTCTGCATTATTTCTCTAAATTTTATAAATGCTCTCCTCCTTCTTCATGCAAATATATTTTTTCTGAGCGTGTCACTTTGGGTTTACCAAATGGTTTACCCTAAAAGGCTTAATTCTCTATCCTTTTGTAACTAACATTATTTGTGTGAATACTACCAAATTACGTTATTTTGTTTGTGCATCTGTCTTTCACTCCTGCAGTGTAAGTAACTTTGAAAGTGAAGAACCACAGATGGTAATGCAAACTTTTACTACTCTGCAGCTATTCATCATGGAACTTGTATATAGATATTCCAATATTTTAATGCTCCTATGACAGTTTTGATTTTGTAAGAAAAAGCAAAACGCACTATGTGCTTCACTTTTTTAGGTTTGGAGGAGGCAGGAGGGGTGCAAAACATGAGTAAAAGTAGCCCATAAAACTAGCCTGATAATTAGCACAAATCCCCCAACTACAGAGCAAATCATATATAAACAGGGATAGTAGTTTCCTCTCATGGATCTATCAATATGCCTTAATGATTTTCTATCATTAGAAAGAGAGAAACATCAAAGAGAGAAACAATTGCCAAGTAAACCATGCCTATTCATTCTCAGATTTCTCTGCTGAGATCACCAACAATTTCAATGATGCTTTTCTATAAAACGGTTACCAGTTTACCACAAACAAGACTATATCCTCAGTCTTTTATCCGAGTAAGACTGCATTCTTCAGCAGGCACTTCTGACAACACTTTTATTCCCAACTTTTACTGGTTAATCACAGTAGCAGTGATTCTGCTCTGTGATTAACCAGTAAAAAATAACTCCAACTCTCTTGAGTGCAGTTTTTAACATTTTCAGACTGAAATTTGTCTATGTTCAACATCATCAATTAGTGTGTGCTCCAGCCGCAGCAGTGCTTGGAAAGAACGCTGCAGCAGACAAGCCTACCCCAGACCTCTGAACAGCAGAACAGCTGTCCAGCACCAGGACAGACTAAAAGGGGGAAAAAATTAAGTTTGGGGAGCTTGAGTTTTGAAATTTGTGTTGTTGGGGAGATTTTGTTCATATTTTCATACATTTTTCCTTTGATGCAACATCCTTCACTACCAAAGACAAGGAGACACTAAACCCATTCCACCATTGCTAGACAAGTAGTGGCCAAATGCGTTGTCCTGCCTTCAACTGCACTTTTTGTCTCTGTTCTAAATCACACTCAATTACAGATTATACCAACAAAGTGTATGTTTCTGGTGGTGGCTGCCAAAATTATTTTTAAAAGCAGTGTAGCTCACTGTGATTAAGCCAAACCAAAACTCTCGTCAGTGCCAGATGTGGCCCTACTGCCAACTGTTAGACTATAACACCCATTGTGGGATTATTCTTCCTTTCTATCTGTGCAATAAAGTGGCTGGACTTTGTTATCCCAGAGTGACACATCAGTACTTTACTCAGAAATGCAAACTCATTTTTGGATACAACAGAAGCCTTTTTCCCCCCAAAGTTTCCCCCAGCTGACAATGTACTTAGGAGATTTTAAGACATAACTGAGGACACAAAACTAAATTTATAAACCTGGATTTATATTTTGACAATGAAGCTCCTAAAAATAAAAGATTTTATTATTTTATATGAGAACACAATTGCATCTCTCTTGTAGATCTACTAGAGTGCCCAATTTTTCATTTTCATTTTACAGACTTCAGGAAAAAGTTGAGGGCTGTTTTTTGGGTTTTTTTCCATCAGCATAAAATTAATATCGTAAGGGTAAAATTTGAAAAATTTTCCCCCAGTCATCAAGCTGAACCAGAACACAGAATACTCAAAAATCTGGTCCAGATATTTTGGATTCTTATATATACTCTTTATCAGGACTTATTGACAGTTCCAAAACCACAACCTCTGAAATACCACTGCCATTTCCTATTTTAGAAACAAGGTAAAAATACTGCAGTCTCCAAGACAGCACAATGCAATAACCATGGAGATTTGCTCATTTTAGACTGATAACCACTGCACTGCTCTCTATCCAAGTGCTTCAAAGTGTCTTACAAATATGATTAAACCTGACCATGACTGGGAGATAGCAAACGTATTAAGAGTTTCAGTCTAAGAGCTGAGAAGCTGAGGCACCTAGCAACATCCAAAGGAGTTTTGCCTTTTAGTTCCATTCAGGCAGGAATCAAGAAGAAGCCCACTAATTAAACTGAAGAACTCAATCTAAATTCCCAGAGAATCCAAACTCCTGGCCATTGACTGACAGGGGCTAAAACCATTTACAATCTGAATGGGTGCATACAAAATGAAAATGGATATTTGAAATTTTTGACAAATCTATATATAGGTCCAAAACCATGTGTGTGAGCTAGAAAACTTTAGTTAAGGCAGGATCTAATCTTCTGTAAAATTTTAATCAAAACACTACAGGAAATTAATTCTGGTTTAGTGTTAGGGTTATGTAGGAATATATAAAAATAGTATTCATTATATTGGATGCATTTTTGTCTTCCGACAAATGCAGAACAGTATTCATTGTAATGTTCATTTTGACGTAATTTCTCATGTACTTTTTCCCAAAAACTTTTAATCTCTGTTCTACTGATAATTAATTGTTAGTCTCACAAAAGTAACTACAGGAAAAACATGACTCTTTTTTTCTATTAAATATTACAAGGAAAAAAATTGCTAAACATTATTCTTGGCATTATCAATGGGCCTTAAGGGTAAATAAATAAGTTTTCATCCTTCTTTTAAGAAGATCTAAATATAAACTGTTTATGATGAATTGTCTCTTCAGCAGTCCATCCACACCAGTTTCACAGGAAAATATGGTAGCTTCCAAGATATATTTCATTTAACAGTCTGTCTACACTGGGCAATCATTGCAGCATTGTCCAGAGTTAGCAGTGCCATCATATTTCTAAACTCTGCCAATGCAATAAATTTTCCTACACAAAGGCACTCAGCACAAACTAAGAATGTTCACACCAAGGGCTCGTACAAAGCTTTCACTGGAGTGCAGAAAATAGCTGAGTTTGCAGCTGCACTGGTTTAGCTTACTTTAAAAAGGCTCTCCATACAGAGAGAAACTGATTTGAATAATATTTAATATAACACACTACTGTTCTAAAATTTCTCTATTGTTTGGAGGAGGCGAAAGGATGGAAGAGAAGAATGAAAATAGTGACATTTAGGTTGGAGTCTCCAACCACAAGAAGAAAGCAGACAAATGCAAAGGTTTTTGTAAAAGTTTTGAAATTAGTAAATCAGTCCTGTACTACTAAACCACAGTCTCCCTCATAGGAGCCAAAAAAATGTTACCTACACTAAGTCAAATTTTCCTCACACCTCCTGATTTAAGCTCAGTCCAGACCTTAGCTGAAACAACTGTTAACAGGTCTCATCCTTCTTACAAGTAGAGATCTATCTGAAAACCACCTTCAAAATAGTGAGTACAATTGTTAGAGTCTTTTTGTTCCATATCAAGTGTCTGAAAAATGTAACACAGAATACATGTCTGATGCTTTGCATATCTGATACATGCTTAGTTTAATGCAGTAAGTTTGAAGTATGAAAGAAGAATAGTAGTCTCACTTCCTTCTTTGTTACCTATTAAGGAAAGGCTTAATGACCCATGACATATGCAATGAATGGAGTCTTATTCCAAGAAGAAACACGCTTTAATGCTAAGTGAACTGGGTACAGGTATCCAGGTGATGGCATTGGGAGGCTCCAGGGATGGCGTCTGTGGAAGAGACAGTCTGCCCTGGCCCCAGCAGGCTCCAACAGAGACACCACAGGGCAGAGCTGAGACCCTCAGGCAAAAAAAGAGATGTTTCTAGGAAAAAGTATGCAAGAAAGGGCAAAACAATGAGGACTGAGGGGAAAAAAAGGTGTGATAAATAACCCTATAAATTCTGAGTTCACAGGAGAAGGATATGGAGGAGGCACTCCAGGACTGTGGAGGAACAAGTATTTCCTTGCAGCCTGTGGAAAGGACCATGCCACAGTTGCAGAATGAGTAAGATTGGAAGGGAGCACTGTAGGTAATGTGATCTGATCTCCTTGATCAAGTAGGGTCCCCTAGATTATGGAGTTTAGGCTTGTGTCCAATCAGCTTTTGGGTATCTCTTCATGAGGGAGATACCACAACATTTTTGGGAAACCTGTCCACACACAGAGTAAAGTTTCTCCTCATATACAGATGTCCACACTGCAGCTGGTGGAGGACTCCACATTGGAGCAGGATAATATTTCCTAAAGGACTATACTTCATGGAGAAGATGCATGCTGGAACACAGGAAAAAGAAGAAGGAGATGCAGAGAGGAGCTGTTCTGAACTGACCATAAACCCAGTTCCCCATCTTCCTGCACTGCTACGGCCCAGGACAGAGGGTGGAAGAAGAGCCAGGAAAGAAGGTCTAAAGTTGAGCCTGTAAAAAGGCAGGAGATGGGAGGAAGGTGGCTTAGTTTCTTCTGTGTTTCTCACCATCTAACTCTATTTTACTTGATGATAAATTAGATCAATCTACCCCAAACTGAGTATGTTTATTAGTGAGGGTAACCTGTAAGTGACTTCCCTGTCTTTATCTTGACCCACCAGCTTTCTGTCCTCATTTTCTCCCTTGTTCTGCTGAGAAGGCAGAGTGAGACAGCAGCTGGGTGGGCATCTGGCAGCCTGCCAAGGTCAACCTACCGAGTAAAAAAAGACAAACCAGACATTTTCTTTTTCTTGTTGCAACAGAATATGCTGTGCTTGCCTGTCTCTCCTAGAAGTAGTGTCCAGACTAAAAGACAGAATCTCAGTTTATAACATAAGCTGTCTTTCACCACTATCTAGTCACCAAGAAAAGAAATTACAATGATATTTTTTACATTTACAACTTTGAGGTTACAAAATTTCCACATTAAAGGTTTCAAAAGCTAAGAAAATTCAGATTCTCTTGCTTTTTATACAATGTCGGTCATTGTTCTGATGAAAGATGGACCTGAGTGTGAACCAGAGTACAGATGCTTCTATCTCACTTTTTGGCACATACACTGTGAAACAAAAAAAAAAAAAAAAAAAAAA
>VXBS01004708.1:9321-37300 GCA_013400255.1 Sitta europaea | reverse complement strand
AAAAAAAAAAAAAAAAGTTTGTTTGCAAAAGAGCAGATTTACTAGGGCAGCTATTCTGGTATAATACAATACCACTCTAGAAAACTTGCCTTGGAACTAAAGTATCTTTTCTTCTTCTAAAGCATCTTTTTTCACTTCTAAACACTTGCCACTAAAACAGTAATTTAAAATTAAATAGTTCCAACAGAACACACTATTTAAAATTTTGTATTTCTACATCCAGTGTGGCAAAGAAGCATGAGAGAAATGAGATTACTGTTTTAAAGCTAAGGGGAAAACTCACACCATAAAATGAAATGGCTGCTTGCTCTTGTGCTGTGTTTCATTGCATTATATTTCAAAGCATCAAATCATTACATCTGCTTTTGTTAATACAGTATTTTCAACCAATGAGTTTCTAGACTAAGTTCATCCTCTGATTACCAAAACACTTCCTACCACCATGAAATAGAAATCAGCAAAGAGATGAGACAAACAACCAACAGTTTCAGGGCAGGAGAAGGCTTCTGTGGGAAGCTGCATGGAGATGGCCAGAGAGGAATAGCGTCTTTTTTAAATAAGCTATCCATAAAGTCATCTCAGCTGTTTCATGGAGTTGTACCCTTAAATTTATCTGAGTATTTGAAACACTTCACTGTGAAATAAAAGATGCGTCTAAGAAGAGCCTAAAGAGATTAACACGTGGAACAATGGTTACTAAAGGCAGAAAAAGACTGATTAGATAATTCCCTGATTAGATAGTTTTATGGACAAGGTTTCTACTCTAGTTTTGAATCCTCTAAGCAGCAGTCATACCCTCTTTTTAAAAATTCAGCAGAAAAAGAGGGAAGAAATAGCAGAAAACAAAGTAACCAGGGGAAAATAAAAGCAATTCTGACTAAGCAATACTCTTCAACACCTGTCAGTTTTACGTACACTGCCTCTGTGAATTTTCTCTTAGTGAAAACATCACCTTTTCTCACACACACACACAGACAAACAACAACAACAATAACAACAACTAAACCATGCATCCAGGACTCCTGGTAAATTAGTAGGGATACATAATCATCATATCCCAAATACAAACATAACACTTAGCTTTCTGGCGGAGTTCATTCTTAACCCCTCCAGACAGTCAGCACGTGCACACAGGCAAATGTTATAGAATTTTTGAATCAGTAAGTCATTTGGAAAAATCTCCAGAAGTGTGCCGAGGCATGCTCCTGGTGCTGTGCCAAATTATGTGCTTCTGTTTGTGGCTTTCATGTATGGATTAGACAGATGCACAAGCATGTACTATTTGGCAAGTAGTGACAATAGCCTATTCTGAATTTAGCAATACAAGCTTTACAGAAGTTTCACTAGGTGAAAGAAAAAAATTAATGACATAATATTTGGGCTCTGCATTTATATCCTTTTGGCATGGTCCTGCCCACTTGCAAATTACAAGAAGCCTCTGTTATTCCAGAATGTCCTCTTTAGATCATTCTAGTGTATGAATTTCAAGTCAAAGGTTGAAATGTCAAGTGCAATTAAAATGGAGCTTGCATTAATTTTCTGTTATTCTAAAACCCCTCAAAATTTCCACAAGTGTTACTGTGGAAGTACTTAATACTTCATTTTCTGGCCACAGATCTACCTGGAAATTAGTTAAAGGCCCAATTATCCAGTCTTGTGACCTGACCGTACCAAAGGTAAATACAGACTTTCTTACAATACATACCACGGGTATGTATTCACAGGCTTAATAACCACAGAGCTCTTCCTTCCTCCTTCCTCCAGAGCACTTACCACAATGAGGTTGAATGACATACCTGGGGCAATGCTCCTTGATTCTCTAAACTTCAGAGCTTGAAACACCGGAATTTCAAACAAAGCCTTCTTCTAGATCCTGCAATCATTACAACGTTCTGCAAATAACAGACTTTAATCTTCACTTTAATCTGAGTTTACCAGGAATATAAACACAAGTGCCATTGTCTTCTATAAATCACATATAAAATGTCGTGCAAGGTCAGTCCATTCACAGTCTGCCACTTGCCTCAGTTTATAGGTAAAAGTTAGACATGGAAAAATGTACAGAAACCAGGAAACTTTTTTTAAATGATAGAAAGGATTAGATACTGAAAGTGGCTCATTGTTAATTGAGTCCCATGTGTGAAAGCTACAGGAAGATTAGTTTATACAGCTGCTGTTCTTTGTCAAAACATTGCTAACAAGGTACACATGTTAAATCTGTGCATCTCCTTTCAGTCCCTAAAAAAGAATGACCACATTAAATCCCATGACAAATGTTAATTTAGAAAAAATCACTGTTATTTCCTGGGGAATTCAACTATTTCAGACTGGTTTTATTTTATTATGATAATAAGCATTTTTTAGGCAATCTTCCATCAAATGAAAACTAAGTGGTGAGCACAGAGGTAGGAACAGAAGGAAACTGAAGGTTAAATCCTAGTAATTTCTCCTCTGGGTCTCCAAATCTAAGTCTTCAAGGACTGTTTTGAAACAAAACAAAAAAGTAATGTTGCAGTCATTGCCAGCAGGAACAAGGACCTTTTAAATCCAAAGCGTTCATAACTCAGTAAAAATAGTGTTCTGAAACTAATGTGAACTTAAAATTTATTCTGCTCTTCTACAAACTGCAAAGAACATCAGGGAGACTAGAGATTAAAACAAATGAGGAAGCTCTTCGACTAGGAATCAGAGAGAACAAAGTCTACAGCAAGCCTATCCCACCATTCCTCCATGCAAACTGCAAACAGTCAACCAGGCCTTCCAAAGAGGGAAGACAGTTAGTTGGAGCCACTCCTGCTGCTGCTGTGCTAGGTCGTGTTACAAGGGTGGGCTACATTGCTAAGTGGCAGCTGGGCACTTCAAAGGGAACCTCTAGAAGACAGTAGCTACATCTGAAAAGCAACTGGGCTCACCATCCACCCCTCCCCAGACACATGACCTCCCTCATCCCTGTCACTTGAGCTAGAAGGGAGCTGTTTGTGAGGTCAGTGTGACCACTCCCCTGTTCACATTGCAATTACAAGTATGGGAGGATATTCGCAGGCAATGGTATGCAAGCCTTGACTGTGCCATGAGCCAGCTGGCCAGAACTGAGTGCCATGTAGTTGCTGCAATGTGCCTGGCAGGCTCAATGGTGTAGGGAAGTTTTGTTAGGTCTGCTTGCAAAATGCCATATAAGTATGTTCTAATCTTGCTTCAATTTTCTTAACTACTGACTAAAACACTTTAGCATAAAGCAGTTTTCTAGAAGGTGAGCTCAGACTTTTCTGCATAGAAGTTAGGTTGTGACAAAAATGTCCTGCTATCGCAGGCTTCACAGCACTGCCCAGAGATATCCTTAAAAATACAATTGTGCACTCCCTTCTAAAACTGAATGCAAATGTGTTGGTACTACGCAAGACTAACACAAGAGGAAGTTTAGTGGACTCTCAGGGAAGCAAGAGGAAACATACTGATGAATTTGAGTAGGAAACCAGCCCTAATTTTCAACATCTGAGAACCAGGTAATGTGGACCATTTGAATGGGCACAGGGACTTGACACTGGAGATTGAATTTCCTTTTCAGTTTGGCATCTATTTTTTGTTTAACCGAAGCACAGTTGCTTTATGGACTAAATGAAGAAAGTTTATATTCATTTCAGACCTCTTGCTCCTGTCATATTCAATTAGATCCTTCAGTAACTTCAGGCCACTTAAATCTATCTCTTTTGTTCCACATTTGGCATAACATTTTTCATCCTATAGATTATGGAAGACCTGCATCTTTCACATGGTGATACTGGTGATGTTCAGGAAATGAAAGACTTCTTGTGTTGAATTCAAGTTTGCCTCAGTAAGAAAATAATATTTAAATATATGCATGATTATGGCAGGAAGAAAAGAAAAAAATATGAACAATAAATAAGCTATATTCTACATACAGAACATTCATATTTAAATGTCAAAATATCAAAAACAATTATACATGAAAATACATCTGTGCAAATGAGTTGTATCCTTAGATGTTAGGACTTCCATTATTAGAGAATACCTGTTGCATATTAGTCTCAATTATTCTAATGTCAACCTTAGAGGCAGCTGTCTCATCTAAATATGCTTAACAAACATGAACAAGCCAGTAGAGAGTAGCATCTATGACATTTCACAGTTGAACTCTGATGTATGTGTTTTAACCTTGCCTACTTATTTCCACCACTAAGGGTAAAAACTACACAGGTCCCACACAGCACAAAGCCAAGGTATTGTAGAAAGTCATTATCTGGAATTTGCAATTTTGCTGAGACAAAATGATGTGATGTACAAAAACAAGTAAAAGAAGAAGATACTAACAAAACAGGTAAATTAAGCTCTCTTGTGTGGTCACATAAACATGACAGTGGTAAACCCCTCGAAACCAAATTTAAGAACAGTCATCATTAAACCAAAAGAATGTATAGCAATGATTTCACCCTGCAATTCCTTCTTCATGTACTGCATCAACGGCATACCTTAACTTCACTTTCCTGGTTTACTGCTATGAGCATGGAAGTAATTACAATTGTCAGCTTCTAACTCTCTGTGTAAACCATGGAGAGGTAAACAGTTATTACTGAACATTAACACTACAAATAATCATATTTTGACAATATAGGTGAAGGATAAAAAAAATCTGAACACAAAAGGAAAGCCAATGACAGCAATAATAAAGATCGTGGCAGAAGGTCAAGGTTACTTAGGGCCCTTACTGATTTGCTGCAGGCCAAAGTTTCATTTCATTCACATGAACAAATGCAGTCATATTTTAAAGCACAGGTCTCTCAAAAATCTGGATGTGCTTAGATGCCACAGATTTGTCACTTTTCAACAAATTTGTGAGAACAATACCTGCCACATACTTCCAAATATTTACTTTGTGTAGGAAATAAATTTCTTCAACTCATAAAGTCCATAAGACACCTATTATTTTGATATTGTTATCTGGATGAGTGCTAGGCCAGAGTCGAAATTTTGTGGTTTCCAAGATTAACCTTCCAAGTGTTCTGATAGAAATATGCTATTATACTGTGTCATTTTTTTTTTCATTTCTGCTACAGAGAGTTTGCAAAAGGACTGCCCATGCTATCCAAACACTTTTTATCAAAGCAGACTATATTAATGATCTTCACCATTTCTTACAAGCTACCATGAACTTTTGACATTAAACATTTAATTTAAAAGGGTACTTAACACGTTGTTCAGAAGGATTCTGTAGACAAGGAGCAGATTACTTAAATGGGCAATCTGTACACTACAGAATGAAACACACCCCTTCTGAAGCCTACATGCCAACAGTCAAAACCAAAAAATTTAGCTGTATCTGAAGAGTTTTGAAATTCAAAAATGGAGGAAGAAATACTGTCATTTTAAAAAACAATATAAATTTATTAATAAAATGTAAATGAATACTCAATCCAAAGAAAATCACACCAGCATGTGCCATGGTCCTAAACATTCATAGGGTTAGAAACTTTTATAAATTATCCTACTTGCATCAATAGAACTGACAGCATCGCAAGAAGCATCACCTACTGAACTTTCAAAAAGTACCAGCAAATCCCAACACAGTCCAGTAAGATGAACTCACACTTTATATTTATCCATATGCTTTAGTTTATTTTCTTTTGAACTGGTGAAATTTCATCAAAAGTGATTTCATTTCTTTCTTAGCAATGTTTAAAGCATAATTGTGTTTATCTACAATGTGTCCTATTTGGTTTGATGTATTAAAATTTTGTAACAGCTATAAAGATTAGGAAGTATGTTTTCAATATAATTAACTGAAATCTGTTTTTCTAAAACAAGAGTTTTCTCTACTGACAGGCATTTCAACAACATTCAGAAGGAAAAAACTAAAAAATCTAAGCATTTATAAGCATTAGAGCACTATTTCTCCATCGACTTTGAATTTTATTGTCAGAGATAAGATATGCAAACACAGTAGTTGTTGTAAAGGACATGATGTAGAACATGCTCATCTATTTATGCTTGTGAAAAAATATTTTCTTGTTCAGAGAATTTAATTTCAGAATACAGTACCACAATGAAGAGTGATACTCTTCATTCAAGAGTGGTACCAGAAATGAGCAAACCCAATCAGTTAATGGTTTTACATAGCAATAAGAAAGTGCTAAGAATCACAGCCTGCAGGTTGGAATGCAGCTATACCATGCTGAGTACTGCTTTAGCACAGAATTCCACACTAAGCATTTCAAATACCACTGTGCACCACAACCTCAACAGGGCTGAATATCCTGCTGCATTTGGTGCTGAGCTGAGGAACAGAAGGATGTGAATCTCAAATACCTGCATTCCTTCTCCACTCAGACACTCAGTTGCAAGTCTGTGTAAAGCATTTCTAGAAACAGCAAGAAAAAGGTAGTGTGTTAATATGAACAGTTGTCATTTCACTAAGATAGTCGATGTAGTCTGAGGCTCCTGGGCCTGAAGTTTCTGAGTCTCTGACTCAGCTTCTTCGGGATGTTTGGGTTCAGGAAGACTTTGTTTCTACACAGGCTTGGCATAAACATCACAAGTGTTATTGTAACAAGAGTGATGTTTTGAATTCCTGCCTGTGGGATGGACCTTCTCTCTGTCTTTCAGTTTTGGCCAATGGGATGAAGAGTTCTGGCACTCTGCTGACCAATGCGATGGCCTGCTCGAGAAGCCATATAAAGGGGGTCAGTCTTTGAATAAAGGGCAGTCGGATGATGTGTTCACAAACGAGGTTCGTGTTGTGTGTTCATCGCCCACAGCGATAAGTCAGGAGATGGCATTTCAAAGGAGAAATACTGCAAAACATCTTTTGCATTCCAAAGGTGTTCACCTTCAGCAAGAGCCCCATAACATAGAAGAATAACAGGAGATCCTGTATCTTAATGACTTAACAAGGTACATTGGCTGTGATGAAGAAGAATGTTATTTCTCCTGAGATAAGTGAGAGCAATATAGAAAACTATGGAGAATGAGAGAAATAATCACTTGTTTTAGGCAGTCTTCTGAAAATAAACAATTAACTATTCTTCAAAACTAACTAATTGGTTTCCGTCTTGTTCAGAATCAGTTCTACTTTCTTCCCACACAGACACAATTTTCTGTAACATATTTCCAAATTCTGGCAAGGATTGATTTAAAGTATCAGAGTAAAGTCCAGTAAAATTTAAAGAACCAGAAATGTCTGTTACATTATTCGGATTTAACCCTACACAAACAAACAAACAAAAAAAAAATTAAATTCAGACCTTACAGAACTTTTATTTCTTGGGAGTTGAAACAGGGGAGGCAAATGAAACACTGTGCACAATTACATTTCAGCAAGCTTGATCTTATACACTTGCTATTTTGAAAATACTAATTCTACTCATTCCAGAAAGAAGGGAAAAAAAACTTCTGCTGACTGAATTAATTACCTCTAGCAAATGAAGATGACAATATCTCAATATAGAAAAACAATACAAGTGCTCGCTTGATATTTTCTTAATATAAATGAACTTTCTAGAGATTTTGCATGTCTTTTTTCCCAAAATCTTTCATATTAGTATATACGAAAATGAATGTGCAAATTGTTTTGCTCTCAGTCTCAAGACCTGTTCCCTGGCAGTGAACATTTTGTAATTTCAATTGATGTTCATCTCCATTCTGCTTTTTTAAGCATAGTACAATAGATTTATGTTGCATATTTAGCATAGGTCTGATCTTCCACAGAGCTCAATATAAAATCTAGAAAATACTCCCTAAAGCATATTGTTAACTTCTCAAAAGCAATTACTTCTCAGTAGACTGACAGATTTAAATTCTCATTAAAAATCACTAAGAGTGTAACTCCTATTTCCTAAAAACATGAGAGAAAATATGGGTTTACGACAAGGAGAGAGGAATTGTGATAACTACAGGTCAGAGGCACAGGTGACAGTAGAAAACCTATAGTAAATATCTTTTCCCCTAATGAAAATTATGCTTAATTATGAATACTTCACATTGAAGGAAATTTGATTCATAATAATCAGAAAACATAAGGAGACAAAAAGATGCTATAAAGTTACAGCTTGTGAATAAAAGCACTGCCTTTGAACATGCTACTTTTGCAAGTAACTGCACAGAAACTTTATTTATATTCTGTTTTTTCCACATCTGTTAAATACAGGTCCCTCAAGGCTTGCCTGTAAGACTTTGAATATTATTTTATTCATTTTACAGATGTGAAAATGTAGTCATTAGAAGTATTCAAAATTAGCAGGAAATTTTACAAGAATTTGCAACCATGTAGAGGAATAACATGCCTCTGTTCCACCAACCCTGCAGTTGCTGGCAGAAACCTAGCACTGCAGGCATATTTGAAATCTTATTCCTTTTCTCCCATTGATCTGATGATGTGAGTAGCAGTAGCTTATTGTCCTTTACATGGCTCACGGAAATTCCAGGCCATTGTCCTTTTCATGAGTAGATTGACTGTAAATTTTAAGTGCAGGGAATCCAAAGCATGGATGAAGTGCTAGAACTATTGTACATGCACTTCCTTATTGATACAGACCCCCTTTGCTTTTGGACTTCAGAGAGATCTTTAACCCCAATGCATAATGGCCCAACTGTCCTGCCCAGATCTTTTGCTATTCTTTTCTACAGCTATTTTGTTATAACTTCTGTGTTACAAGGGACAGTGAATGATAATTTGTCCCTATCTTCAGCTGCACAGCCCAAGGAATGCAGCAAGCATACAGGACTACACAAAAAATGACCCCACCACTATGAATTTACACACTCCTGTGTGTTATGAAACCAGGTCTACAGAAAGTGGGAGTTTACCAAGGTAACACAGCAGTCTATTGTCCCTGTACAGATCTCTATGTACACATCACAAAAGCTACTAAGCTCCAGCTGCACCAAGTGCTACCACAGCTATGCAAGTGCTCTCTGTTCTTAAAGGAAAGAAAAGGAACTGGACTTTGCTCTTCCCAACATTACCACTATCTGCTTCTGTTGTTCCTTTTTAGTTGCTAGCAGTATAGAAGCTACCCATGCTTCCACAGTGGATGCCAAGTGGAATCTTTTTAGTACTTCAGTTAATTCAGCCAAAGCAGAATAGACTTGAACTGCAAGACCCAAAATACCTTAAAATTTTACTGAAGACATTTCTTTCTTGGTTTCCAAAACTCCAAAAGACAATGATAGTCTTTAACCTATATGCCAAAAGCCTCTTCCAGTATCTAAGCATATCTCAACATCTGTAGTCTTGTTCACAAACTTCATACAACATGGGTATGGAACAGCAACAACCACACATAGCATTTAGCACATATAGCATTTTCCCTAGAGTAAATAAAAATATGCAGGAAGAGAAGAGAGGCACAGCATATAATGAGAGTTGCTTTTAGTAATAATCCACTTTATAGCAACACATAACAGTGATACTATTTTGCTGTTTTCTTTTAGTCCAGATAAAATGTTTCCTCAGAGTTTTCTTTAACAGTCATGAGATTATCACAGTTGGTGCAACAGATGTTGGTCCCTAGGAAGAATGGCCTGATCCTGTAAAACCTGCTTTCTCATGTGCAGGCCCTTTGAAATCAGTGGGATTTATGTAAATAGGGATTTGCAGGATTAGGTTTACAGTCTAGGGAGTCTGCAGTACTTCAGTCATATGTGTTCTAGTTTTGTTGCCTGGGAACTCAATACACCAGAACAGCTTCTGAACAGCACTTTAAATAACATCCTTTACAGAAGAAGTATGAATCTGAACGCAGTCCTTGCAACATGAATTCAGCATTAGGACTTTGAATTACTGTAAAACAAGCTATCCTGAGCCAAATGAGATTCAAAGGAATCAGATGAGATCCATATTAACCTGAAAAATATAAGAAAGTTCCTCGCACTTACAAACCTGGGAAAGGGGGGGAAGATAATTCAGAGATTCCTTTTTCCTTTCTTTGTTTTCCTCATTGTTCCTAAATGGAACACAACATGCTATATGTATATTTCCTTCTTCCAGCATCAAAACCCAGAGCTACAAACATTCTGTATATAGTAACTTTTGGTTACTAAGGAGACAGAAAAGAGAATACTATTCAGCAATCAGGAGACCTGTCCAGAGCAGGGGTTGCAAACTGGTGCTGTTGGCAATAGAGATGGCATCCTCCACCATCCCCTACTCATACACACCCTTAGGATCTCCTCATGTAGCCCTGGCCCACTCCTCCCTAGCCCCATATCCTCTCTCTTCCCTCACCTAAACCATTCCCCACATCTACACAAGTTGTGGCAAGAGTTGGGTTACTGCTGCAGTTTTCATTGGCAAGGAGTCACAAACAGCCCAGAGCCATCTAGCACTCATATAGTGACAGAATCCAAAAGAGCTGATGAGTGTGAATTGTCTTCAAAAACACTCTGTGAAGACAAGAAATGCTGGCATATTTATTCATCACCAATGATGTCCAAAGAAGCAGTACTCTGCCACTCAGCTGTCTGCCCCTCAGAAATACGCTGGCATGGCACTGGTGGGGTCTCACCTTGAATCCCATGTTCAGTTTTGGGCTACTACTTTGAGGTGCTGAAGCAAGTCCAGGGAAAGTGAAAAGAGATTGTGAAAGGTCTAGAGAAAAACTTCCATGAGGAGCAGTTGAGAGAGTTTACATTCTTTAGCCTAGAGATAAAAAAGGAAGCTGAGAGGAGACTTCAGTGCTCTCTCTGTAACTGTCTGAAAGGAGGTTGAAGCCAGGTGGTTGTCAGCGTCTTCTCTCAAGTTAACAGGACACAGGGCAAGATGAAATGGACTCAAGTTGCACCAGGGGAGGTTTATATTGATTATAAGGAAATAAACTGATTACCAAAGGAGGTATCAAGCATTGGAACAGGCTGCCCAGGGAAGCTGTTATCCCTGGATGCATTGAAAAGAGGAATAGATGTGGCACTCGGGAATTAGTAGTAAACTTGGCAGTGCTAGGTTCTTGGTTGGATTTGATGATTTTAGAAGTATTTTCCAACTTAAGTGACTGTAGGATTCCATGTGCCACTTTCAAAGAGGTCATGTGTTAACAGTGATAGAGAAACCAGCAATGAAAACCAAAGGCACCTTTGTCAATAAGATGCATAATAGCTAGGATGTGTACCAAACAGCACGCCCTCAGACTGGAAACTACCTATCAAACACCTCATAACAGACACAGTCATATGTATATATTATTATTGTATATATTATTATTATTACTATTGCATATATAACAGAGACAAGTTCAAATTAATCTGTTATAATTACTCCAATGGGCAAATTTTTCCAGAGTAGATTGTTATCATCCTGCAGGGAACCCAAATAAGCAGTTTACATGAAAGCACATGAAGATGCCACATGAATGCAATTTTACTGCTTTCAGGACCCATATGAGTTTCCTCAGACCTCACCATGATGTCTCCTGTTATAACCATTGTTATAACACATAGGCAAACTTTGGCAGAATTAAATTTTTAAATTGTAGAGTCTTTTTACAACTTCTGTGCCATATGTAGATTAATAACTAAATTCTGTTCTATTCATTTTGACACCTGTTTCCAGGGCATTTACCCTATGAGAGTCTTCATAGAACACATGCTAAAGTTGTCACTAATCACTTTTTCCAAAAATCATAACTATCACTATTCAGCAGTCACATCCACATGATCTAATTCTGCCACTTTATAGTGTCTCAACTGCAGATTTTGGTCTCTGACAAAGGTGCCTATCAATGACAACAGAAGTGTCATGAGCACAGAGAAGACAATCTCATACTGTAACATGGAATTTAAGAAAAAATTTATGTATAGCCTTCTCTGAGGGCTCCTAAACCAGATGGAATAGAGAGTTCTGTGTTAATGCTCATCCTACTGCGAAACATGTCAGCAAGCCCAAGTTACCAATAATATGACTTGAATTCTGACAAGGTCAGACTGGCTGGACTATATTTAAAACACTTTTATCTTACTGCAATAGGATAATGTGTTCTAAGACTATATACCACAGGAACATAAGACTCTTCTGCTGATTTAACCTAGTCTCAGAAGCTTATGGTCTGACCACGCTTCAAGTTAATTACAGCTGAACAATGCAGAAAAACAGCATGGGACTCTAACACAGCACTAAGTGAATTAGTGTGGCCTTCTGATCAAAGACTAAGCAGACTTTGTCCAGAAAAACAATTTAAAACTGCAAAAATCTGAGAGAAAGTTTGTGTGATTTTAGTTGTTCATTGTTTGTGAAGTCCAAGATCAGAAAAGGAAGAAATTTGACTACTGCAATAGCACGACTGAACCCTGAAATTAGAAATAACAAGAGATTACCTGAATCACTTCTCTGATAGATCAGGTTTAGGTATGTCATCTTCGTAGACGCTCCCTAAACTTGTCCTTAATAGAAAAAACACTGTCCTTGTCATTATAAAGTATAGATCTTTTTCTTGAGCATATTCCTAACTGTTGAAATGTTGAGTCTTTACTTCTTGACCTACATATAAGGAAGGCTAATCAGAAAATTAGAAAGTTTCTGGCTGTCTCCAAATAATTCACACTTTTTTCCTCATGTACATAGAGCACCCAAAACCAGACAGCATTGAAAACCCTTACTAGTTCTTTCAGTTGGATGCAAATAGTAGTGTGTCAGTCCTTCTAACAATTACTGCAACTTCATTTTAGGACTTGGTTCATACTACTGAATGATCAGTATAACTATTTGACTCTATGATGATCCTCATCCTGAACTTGCATTACATCTTTGAATGCACATTCTTTACAGCACACAAATATTGAAGGACAAACAACAGATTAATTGCTGGCCCTAATGCTGCATTTGTGAGTGCTAAGAAGCCATTCCAAATGTTCCAAAAAGGATTAATGCAGTATAACAAGTCTATTTAATTACTGAAAGACCAGAGATCCTCATTTTACTATAAGCAGCTTTTCCTTTATTTGGAGGTTGTAAATAGAACAGAAATCACTACAGAAAAACTATAATTCTTGTCCTAGGATATCCAAGTTATTTCCACAATATAGTGAAAAAATATATGGAAGACCAAGAACTACATACACACACTACATTCCTGTATGACAAAGCAAGATCAGCATATGTTTTGAAATACACCAGAACTCCCCACTATA
This sequence comes from Sitta europaea, assembly GCA_013400255.1. Classification (NCBI taxonomy): domain Eukaryota; kingdom Metazoa; phylum Chordata; class Aves; order Passeriformes; family Sittidae; genus Sitta; species Sitta europaea. The sequence continues at coordinate 24,169 of VXBS01004708.1, read as the reverse complement.
AAGTGCAAAAAACAATTTTGTGCTCTAAGTAACAATTTGATATGCTTTCTTAACAACAACAACAAAAAAAAAAAAAGGCAGCAATTAAGCCAGTTAAATTAATTACACATAGGTTTAAAACAAATTCCCTTGGGTTTAATAAAACCAACTAAGTTTGTGGCTCCTACAACATAAGCCTCTACAAATGACTGAACTACAGGCCATAAACTACTTACAAATGCATATATGGCAAAATCACAACTTGATATCCTTTAAATTCTATATCTGAATCCAAAACTCCAATCAATTTTTCAATTCTCTTTTCTGCACAAGCTGGTTATTCTTTAACTGGAAGTTAAACAATAGAATAAGTTTTGATGTTAACCCTTGTTTTGCTGCACTGTTTCAGTATCAGCTGGTAAAATACATGGACTTTACACTTCGCTTTTGTAAATTATTGCCACTTCTCACTCTGAGAAGCAGACACAGTAATTTTGTAGTTGTTGGTATGTCTAGCTTGTTACCAACCCTGAAATGTCATGAAGGAAGGAATGAGGAAAGCAGTGACTGAAGGACTAAAACTAGATGGCAAACTGGGTCCGAAAAGCACACGTTACTAATTACTTGGGGTAATTGTACTCGCTACAATAACTTGGGGTTTCAGGCAAAGATAGGCCCTCTAAGATGCAATCCCAGACTAAGCCCCTACAAACCAAAAGTGTGCCCATCAGCTGCCTCACAAATCAGACTTGTCCAAGTTTGGGAGATGAAACAGGATGAACAGTATATTCTAGACACAGGTACACTGTTTCATTGGTTTGGATTTCATCTCACACCTCACCAAATTCCTGACCATCCATCCTGCGCATGGGACCACAGTGTAGGAACTTTAGTGTTCAAGTGGCCCACTTGACTGAATACCTGAGAAGGACAGGAAAGCAGAATGAGCTCTTAGGTTCAGTGCAGACAGGCTCATTTGCAGGCACTGCAGATGCCTCCTTTGTGGCTGAATGTTGATGAGTATCCATACAAGTGTCCCATAATGAGTGTTTCTTTTATCTATCTAGAGTATATTTTTGCTTGACTGTCACAGGGCAGGGAAACTCAGAGAGCTGTCTGTGCCATGTCCCATCCCCATGTGCCAGCCCTGCCCAGAGCTCCTGCTGAATGAGGCAGGGGTGACACGAGGAGGGCTGCTCCCAGAGCCCCGGTCCCTTGTGACAGGCCAGCCCTGCTGCGTGGTTTCGCTCTGACACCCTCTCCTACGGAGCAGTACCACCGCAGGGCTGACAGGCAAGGAATGTTTTGTGCCGGCCCTCCCTGCTTGGGCAAGTTTCTTCTGTCTGGGCATGAGAAAACTGGGTACAACATTTCTCTGTGGTACACAGCCCTCTTGGGGGCTGGGCACCAGCACATGGGTTTTGCTTGCAGTGAAATACAGGAACTTTTTAGCCAGTACTTATCTCAGTATTTATCACAACCCTCACTGGGCCAACACTGAAGCAAGTGGTGTTCTCTGTCTCCAGTTCCAGAGACACAGAGATATTAATTAACTTGCCTGCAGTCACCCAGGGAGACAACAACAGGGTTGGGGACCAGGGACAAGGATTTTTAAGTCCTTGCAACTAAACATTGAGTCATGCTTTACATTGTCATCACAGTGATAGCATTCAAGTTCCTTGCACCAGCATTCCCACCCTCTTCCTTCAGAGGAACTATGTAACTGCAATTAGAAATCACACCTAGCTTACAGAGTTTCACACTGAAAGAAAAGGTTTCATCATATACAAGTGCACAAGAATGCCATATGTAAACATACCATCTGATTTTTCTTTTTCAAGAAACAAAAAAGAATAAGTTTACAAAGAAATCAGGTATACTGCAGAAATACAAACCTGCTCATGTGCTGCGGAAGTCAGTGCACAGAGCTGTGAAAGAATATGGAGTTTAAACTATGTCAATTCAATTGAATAAATACACTCATATGAGCAAATCTAAGGCTAAGGACTTAAAATAAGAACATACCAATTATCTGATGACCACAGGAACACAAATTTACTTGTTTTATAATGGTATCACTACTAGCCTATAAGTTTCTTAACATAGCAACAGTTTTTTTACAGATCCCAGCCGATGATTTTGAAAGGTGCTACTTCCTGAAACAGTGTCACAATGCAGCATATAATTAGATGTAATACCCATTTCAATAAAATAAACTGTCCCAACATTCAAATAGTTGGTAGCTATGGGAATAACAAAGTCTACCCCAAGAAGCTGACATTAGCATCTGGTATACTGACAGTAGGCAGCCTGTCAGGATAAGAAGCCAATGACTGTCCTCCACCAAGAATAATTCTTAAGGACAAGTAGTTTCCACTAGAAAGAATGCATTTCACTTTTTTTTTTAAGTCATATAAAAATTGTTGTTTCTCCCTTTTACTAAGTTTAGGCACTGCATCAAGCATAGTGTTTAAAGTCCTTAGCTTTAGAAACCATGACTGCTCCTGAATATAAGGTATAGGTCCTTAGAAACTGATAGTTTGGTATTAAAGAAATAAACAGCCACTTATGATATGGACAGGAAACCCTCCTCCATTTCACACCAAAAAATTATTCTGATCACTATTGTCTCCTAAAAATTGAAAGTGTGCCTACTCTATTCCTCTATATAAACTACTTTGTGATTTTCATCACAAAATATTTTCAGAGCAGAACTTTTTTCCCAGAACATCCCACTCAAACAAAGCTCACAGTGAAATGGGATTGACTAAGACGGATGGTGTCTACCCTTGGAAAAAGTAGTGACCCCGTGAACCCCAAGGTAACAGAAAAGCACTGCAGCCTGAGAGAGGATGTACTTTTCCTCCGGCTCTCAGAAATTCCCTCACTACCTCTTCTACTATGAAGGGCTATTAATTTGTCCCTCTCGCTGTCAGCAGACAATAGGTGGTGACATCAAGAGCACTTCCAAAGGAGGATACAGACACTCTGGAGGGACACTGAAAACCCACTGGGGTGTAAATTCGGGTCCAAGGTCTTCTTGTCAGCAACTACCACAAAGAAGTGGAGGAAGTGGCATGGCCACTGAACAATGGAGAGGTCAAACAGTTCACAGCCATTTCATGACCCAGACAAACTAAGGTCAAGAGATTCAGGTAGCAACTTGGTGTGGGCATGAGTTAGAGCACAAATGAATTGTTTTAACAAATCAGCTTTGGTCAATTAAACCTAACAAGATGCGTTGCATCACATAGCAGGGTTCTTGACACTAAGGCCAGGAGCTGAGGTCAGCCTCATAAAACACGTCTTTTAATGTGGCATAACAAATTTAAGGTAATCCATCTAGAAACTGCAGATGTCAGAATAAGTTGTCTTGATTAGGAGAAATTTTCACACTTTTAAATCAAGAGAGGAGTTATCCCTTAAAAAAATCTGACATTTTCAATGGCATTACTCAGGCAATGGAAAGCTGATGCTGCAGTAAGTATGTTTGCTATCTCTCAGACACAATGCACATTTGTAATAATCTTCTAAGCATTTCCCAGTTAGCCACTTGATAAAAAAGGCTGAAAATGGTTTGGCATTTTAGTCCAATGCTACTCACAAGCAAAAAATATATACTCTGTGAATATCTGAATTTAATTTAATTTCTAAAGGCATAGAGTTTGTAATTACTGAATTCTAAAGCAACAAAACATTGCTTTGTTTCTACTTTAAAGAAAAAAATGTAAATCTTATGACACCTCAGAATGCAGCTTATGAAGGATATGCAAAGGAAGTTGACAGGAAATTAAAATACAATGCTAAGTGTAAAATAAATGCATAACCATCAGTTGCTTAAATTGATCCTTTATGACAAGATATATAGTAACTCAGGTTAATATTGCTTGGAGATAAAGAAGTTAAATATGTAAACAATATGTTCAAAACATAGATACATAAAATTATTAATTGTTAAATAATTCCAAACAATATAGAATATACTTACCTGTGAATACCATTTACTTCCAATAAACAATGGAATTTTTTTCCTAATTTCTCAACATCCACACCAAGTTTCTCAGAACAGTACCTGTTCATTTTTGCATTTGTCTTTCCTGTTCATGTTCAAAGGAAGAAAATGGGAACTGTTTTGATCAATTTCCATATTTTTTTTCAGAGGGGAAATAATAAAAAGCCCACTTAAAGCCACACAGGTGTCTTTAGTGCAGGTGCCTTTATGGAAGGACACTGGAAAACTTAACACGTCCCTTGTGCTCTGGAGATGAGCAGTTACTTAAGTAAAAGAGGTTTCTGAGAGCAAAGAACACAACTACTGAAGGGGATTCAGTGAAGCTTTCACACCCTGCCACATCACAGTAACTTCTCCTTATTTCAATTTTTTTTCTTTGAGTAAAAACAAACAAACATACATATAGTTTAGAAATTCCAAACACTACAGGCAATTAGGAGCAAATTAAGGTTAAAATTACTCCAAGGTCCCTATAATTTTAAGTCACCTTTCTGACTTGAAGAGGTATCTCATATAAAGAGGAATGTAAGACACAAGAATCATAGGGCATGAAGGCAAAAGCACTAGTCCCCAGGCTATCTAAAAACATTCAAAATGTTTATTATTGATAAACCCACTTTTGATTATCAACCCTGTCCCAAAAATCCCCACAAAACACCAAAAGTGCTCATCTCTCACCACTCTTTTTGAGGGTGGGGGTGTGGCAGGCAGACTAGAACAGAAGTCACATTCCAATGTTGGTGCTCCCAAGAAACGGCTAAAGAAATTTATTTATTTATTTAAAATTTAAAAAGCACAATATACTTCAGAAAAGGAAAGAATCCTCCTCAGAGGAGAACTGGGGGAGAGAACACAAATAATCTGTTCGTCAATAAAGACATAGTGGGGGGAAAATATAGAATGCTACCAGGTTCATACACAACTCACTGCTACAGGACAGTAAAACAGACAGACCAAAATAAACTATGCTTTCTCTAAGACAAAGCTAATAATCTGAGATTTACTTCCCTTTTACTATCTTCTGAGAGCTTCAAACCTCTTCTAATCCAGGTTTCAATGACATGAGCCAGGGTTTTAGCAAAAATCTTCTAAAAATTCCACCAGTTTAAACTGACACAAATTAAAAAAAAAGATACAGAGTAAAATCATGATACCTCCCTATGAAGAATGACATCTTGTTTGACATCTGTCAAAGGAACTGAATAGTAACAGAGACGTTCTTCCTTTTTCAGATTCACTTAGTGTCTGGAAAGTAGCTCGTCTTAAGGAGCCTTCTTCTTCACCCCACAATGGAAGGAGCAACCCTATTCAGTTAAGATAACCGTTTAACTTGATTTTTTTAGACCATCCTAGTCCAAGCAATTACATCAAAGAAACATTTCACCTTGCTGTTAAGACTGGAAAGTAACACTCCAGGATACCTCTTGAACTAATGTGTTTGGCATTGCTGACCACCACTTCAGAGGGCCACCGGTCCTTCACATGGCTATGCTACTACACTAGCAGCAGGGAAGTGGAGAAGGAGGAAAAACAGGGAAAAAAAGGAAAGCTGGATAAAGAAGCGGACTTGACAGCAACCTCATGCAATTAACTTTAAAATCCAACCTGCAGTGGCATTTAGCATTTAATTATTTTAATTAAGTTTTCGCAGTTACAGTGAATTCAATGTGCTTGAAAATTTAAGAAATTTAAAACAAAAAACTCTGCTTTAAATAAGGTATTTCCTATATTAATTAGTGGTCTTGCACATAGTTTAGAAGAATCCTTTTGTTCACAGTATTATTTCGGTCTGATACTACAATGAAGCAAGAATTTCATGATTCCTTTTCCATTCTTTTCTTCACTTTCTTTGCTTCTTGTTTTTGAATGAAATGTCATTCATAAATTAACACTGGCCTCTACATTTTCAAGTAGTTGAAAAGAATTTATTTAAACTTAACTTTCTTTTATCTTAAACACAACTGATGTTATTAACCCTGTGAAAATTATTCCTCTTAGTGTATCAAGTAAGAAAAATCAGAATGAGGTAAATGTTCCTTACTAAAATGCACATAAATTTAATTCCTGTTTGCAGTAATACCAAATACAGAAAATTCCTTTTTCTTTTTCTTGAGGCTGTCATATAACCCACATTCCTACTCTGATGACAACTTTTTTAAATTAAAAAGGAAAAATTAAACGTTTTGAATTCTTCAGACCTATTATCCAAATGTTAGTTCACACATAAATGTTCTGAAAAAATGAAAATTACTAAGTGGCTCTTCAAAATGTTTCAGTATCCTACATCTTCATAAAAAAAGTAACCATAATAATCAATTGAAAAATATTATTGCATCCATATATACACTGAATTAACCTACATTTCCTAATGGCAAATGTCTTTCTTGCCCATAATTTTCAGTACAATAGAGACAGTCAACAAAACAGTTATCCAAAATTTTACTTTAGAAAACTAGAAAATAAAACAGTGTCTTTTTCAGTTCACACAAAAAGGTATTTTTAAAATTGCTTTTGCTGCACACCTCAACAGACTGGAATTGTCCAGAGCAGTTTAATTTTAAAAAGGCTGATTATTCCCTAGCAGACTTTTAAACCACTAAAAGCTCTCCTCATAGCAGAGCAGATAAAATATAAACTCATACTTCTGGTACTGTACTGGCTTTCTAATTCAAAATTGATATCTAGAGCATGAGGATCGCATGCCATTTCACTGTGCAAGAAACAAGGTCCTAGGGCATATACAAGTCTGTAGGTACAGGCAGTAATAATCTCTATTTCCTGCTGTTCCTGCTGTAACTCATAATTTGCTGTGTAAACTCCCAACAAATCACCTTGCACTTTGACATATCCTTCTGCAAAACAGGTAAAATGTTCTACTGTGTGTTTCCAGGTAAAATATTCAGAAGGAGGAAAATCATTAAGGTTAAAAGAAGTACAAACAATTAGCAAATGGTTGACTCATCTAAGCCCATTGCTTTTTTATTAATTGTATGTGGGAACATCAGTGCATACAAAAAATGCAAACCTTCATCCAAAATCTATCTGGGTGGTGTGATATTTAGGCATATGACCATAGCGTCACTTAACCAAGAACTGCTTAAAACATTATTTTGAGTGTGATTTTAAGTGGAATTATATGTAGTCAGAGCAGACTAACCAAAATAATTTTATTATCATTTTAAAATATGAACAGAATGACTACACAATAAATTTTCTCTACTTACAGGACGAAAACTAAAATGTAACATAAAAACTACTACACAAACCTCTTTCAAAATGTGAGCTCCCTACAGAGAGAATTTCACAACATTCAAAAAGGTTTAAAAAAGATCAAGTCATTGATAAACCCACCCACTCCTTCAATTCAGACATACTGCGTTAAAAAAAGAATTACAATTCTTTCTGGAAGAGGGCACATTTTTCAAGTAAGACAAGGCATACATGTTGCCAGGATGGGAAAAGCAATATCCTCTCTTGGCTAGGGACTGCCAGTTTGCTGGCACTACGCTAAGGGCGAGAGGTTTGGCCTGATGCAGCAGCAGCACCCTGCACCCCAGCTGAAGTTCCCTGCAAGCACACTTTGTAGGGTGTAGGCACCGTGCCCCCTCCCATGCCCCTCCAGCAGGGCATGGCACCTGCTGCACGGCAGGGCACTGCCAGGCCCCTCAGCACAGGGCCAGCTCAGCATCAGAGTCCTGCAGACAAAATTCTCCCTTTGGCCAGCCAGTGACCTCGATCTTCTCTCATCTTTCTTTCGATTTTTTCCTTTTTTCTCCTGGCCCAGTACCCCCACTTCCAATCCTCAAGAGACAGGACCCAGTCTAGCAACTCAGGGACTCACATAGGCCAGGCTTCCTTCTGTGCAGCCCTTTGGGTAGAACTGCTAATCCTTCTTATTAATTAACGAGATAATAAGCAGTTAACCCGAAAGCAATATTAATGTTAACTACCTAGGAAAATTCCAACAGAAATTATTTATTCTTTTTGCCAATTTCCTGGTAACAAAATCACACAGCTGGAGCTGTGGTAGCATCTTGGTGGTGTAAGAAGTTATAAAACGAAGAGTGCCTGAACACTACAGGACTAAGGACGTCTGTATCTACTTTCTTCCCTGCTCCCTAGATAGTTTAAAATATCCTCTCCTCCTTTGACTCCAGAGTTTATTAACAGCTGGGAACGTGGGCTCCCCCAATTATATCACCCTTACACAGGGACAAAGGAGAGTGTAAACAGTAACATGACTGATCAGTGAAATGTACTCTGAGAGACACATGCACTAAAAACACTTAAAAATCTTAACATTTACATGTACTACTGCTTCAGTTCTTTAAACTCTCAAAGCATTTCCCAAGGCGTACTATGCTTCATTTGGTATGTGCTGAATTACCTAACACCAAGTTTGCATTTTATTTATGCTGCAAAAAAGAAGTAGCAGAGATGATGAGGGAATTCAGCATTCTGCAGACAAGGCACATTGCTATAGATATTTTATGTTTTAGAAAAATAATAAGGCAATTTTTAGCTTTTTTTTTTAATTACTCACTGTAGGAGTAAGCAAAACATCTATCTGAAGGAGTGATTTATATTATCTTGGTTCTGTTGCAGCAAACAAGTACTGCAGCTTTCATTCACTGATTGTCAAAAACTTTCCAATGTGCCCACTGCAATGCGGATGCCAACCAACGAATCAAAGGCATTCAGCAACTAGACAAAGAGGGTCTGATGCCAACCTCGGTGCCACTGGCAACCATTATTGGCATCGAGCACATTGTCTGCCTTTTTTTCCCCTCTCCTGGCACTCGACAAACAAAATGGCGGTTCTTGTAGCAAAGAGAACACAGCATAAGTGCTGTGCTGAATCAAATGCCATCAAATGATTTTATGGACTGAAATACATTTCATACCAAATGATAGACACTCTCTGATGCTGACAGGAAAAAAAAAAAAAGGACATATCTGTCATTAGAAACAATGTTCACACCATTTTCAAGTTTGGGTTTTATAAACGATCTGTGTGGGACACACACGCCCCTGATACACACAACAAGCAGAGCTCCATAGAAGCATGTTATGATTAAGATTTATTTTCATGTTAAACATTGATCACAGTGCATTTCACATTTTCTTCTTCCATTTCAGTCAAAGAAGCAGCATTGAAACCTATGCCAATGCTCTTTTTTTTCTTTTTTTTTCTTTTTTTTCTTTTTTTTAAGAGGATAGCAGAAAGTTAATAGAGGAGAAAAAAGAAGCTGAATTTTGAGATGAGCGAAAAGTAGCATCTGAGGATGTTCATCAATGATAGAGCTTCAAAGATCAGTCGTTATTTCTTCTTTCAAGGCAGACATGGAAGTAGAAGCTCTTTTTGTTAAGAACTGAAAAGATTATTGACACTTCTAGATCTGGAAATTGTCAATATATTGTAACATTACTCTGCACTGCAATGCGGATGCCAACCAACAAATCACAGACATCCTAGGCTAAACAAAGAAGGTCTGATGCCAATCCTGGTGCCACTGGCAACCATCACTGGCACTCGAACTATCCTTCCTCCTCTTTTTTTTTCCCTAATCATCTATTTTAAAGCAACAAAAAAGCAAACTACTTGGCCCCTTTATTCATTTTATGTGCTAATTCCGTCTTCATATTTTGTTCAGGGATTTAATTGTTTCTATGTTTCCACTTAGTTTTTACATGGTGCTAATAGGCGTGTTTATATGTTCTGAAAGATAAATAAAAAGCAAAAGGCCATATGTATAATGCAGCATTTTGGTTGACTTCATGCGTATCTTTCAAAAAGCCTGGCACTCTTCATCAAGTACATTACACAATTAACCTGCTTTCACTGAGTATAGAGAACCAAAGTTTGATAAAATGGAAAAAAAAAACAACATAGACAACTTAATATGACTTCTTCAAGAACAGAGCCAACAGATGTTAATGGAAGATTTACAGTAAAGCAGCGAGACAGATACAAAATACATGCAGTTAGCAATAAACAAAAGGATCTTCTAAGAGTGACTTGGTATACAGAAATTAGCCAGCTTCATTTTCAGTATATTCTCAAAGTAGCATTGTGTAACTTTGAAAGTTACAGCATGCTTAACTTCCTCATTTCCAATTAAACAAAAGTGTTTTAAATAAACTTATATTCTCAATACATTTAAATCAACAAAACCAGCTATACCCTGCAATTCCTTCTCACACTTCAAGTTACTGCCTTTCAACAACTTCTAAGTCAACAGTGTATTAAGAGCACTCTGACCTCAGTTTCTTTGGCTCAAGAGATACTTAAACTGTTTTGCCTCCCTTTGTAGTTTTGACTTTTAGAGACAGGTAAATCCATAGAATTAATCAGTAAACTATGACTTACACTATATGCATTCAAAATGTAATTTGAATTTTTTTTTCCACAGGAGTTTAAAGGTACAAAATATTTGTAATTAATCTATTTTGTTTAATGCTATCAAAGAAATCTTTCTTCTTATACCATTTGGGATCAGATTTACCAGACACCGCAGCTACTTAAAGTCGCTGTAAAACACTTAAATTTGTATACTGCTGTGGAGAGAAAAAAAAAAAAAAAAAATACTAGTGCAGGGGAAAAAAGCCTTTTTTTTCCCTCTATAACAAATAATCAACAAAAAAGAACCTGATATATATGTTCACAGAAACAATTCTTCACTTGCATGAATAAATGCTAAAAGAGAATTCACTTCAAACAAAAATATTCAATTGTGTATCTCTCTGCTTAAACAATGGGTATACACCAAGTGAAGACATGCAATTTTACTTTTTTGTTACTAACAAAACAAATTCAATTTGTTTTCCAGCTAAATTCCACAGTTATTTACAGAGCATCAGATAACAGCCTGCAATCTGCCCTTCTGCAGGCCATTTCTACCTACTACCAGGCCAAGTTGTGAAATGGCCCGCCATCTGCAGATGGTCAAACTTTCCCTAGTTGAGATCTGTGGCTAAAACAGAAATGCATTATTACTGCTGATCAGCCAGCATTATAAAGATACTTAGAAGATAGTATCATTACCAGACAGAACCAAATCAACCCTAAGAGAGAAAAAGTGTTTCAGAAGACTTACAATCAGAGAAAAAGAAAACAAACCTCCACACAACAAAAAAAACCAACATATAAACCCCAAAAAACTAACACCAAAACAAAAAACCCCACCTTTATGTACTTACAGCCATTTACAATTTTAGGGAATCTGCCTATGGGTATTGTTATTGAATATCCAATATATGAAATATGGCTAGTAGGTTTTTCCCCTGACACATGATTATCAGAAGTCTTGTTTTTATTTGAATTCTGTAATACTAAGTTTGAGAAGCTTCTCCACAGAGCTCCTGCAATTTTCCATACTCCAATTACCTTCTAAATAAAAGTATATAAGTGTGATTATGAAAATATACTCTTCCTAAAGTTTTCTCAAAATATTATGCCCTGGATCTTTGCTTTAAAGCTCACATACATAAGATGAGCTATTGATGTAAAATATGAATACAACATTACATATTGTATGCTACAACTCTGATTCTATTTGGCGTTTACAAGAAATACAGCTGTGATAAAGTATTTTCAAGCTTTGTTTTATACATATGAGAAAGTCTACAATTGCTCTTCAATGTGATAGCAGAGCCATCAGTTTAAGGATTACTTCTGAATTAATTATAATTACAAAGACAATAATAAATATTTGTAGTGTTTATCGTGACTGTGCAATTGCATATACTTGCATCTGTTCTTAATAGTACTGGGGTGGGGGGGGTTGTTTCGTTTTTCTTTAAAAACACAACTTGAAAACAAGAATGTTTTTTGAAGTCACAACATGCATTGCCACTTTTTTCACAAAAAATAAAAGGCAACTTCAGTGGAATGAAAGTTGGTAAGCGTCTCTCTCGAAGGAGGAGGAGGCACCTATGTCAAATATGCATGTCACATAGATCTGCAGGAATATGTGTGTGTTTAAGTATATACATATACATGCTGATTCACAAAGGGATATGTAGTCACACTACATCTATAGACCACAGAACAACGTTTCACTGGAAGCCAGTCCACAGGGGAAACAGGGATACTTGGAGTCAGGGTCTAACACACTAACATAGAAACATGACAATCTGCTTCCTACCTTGTTCCTGCACGTAGTATGCCAAAAACAAATCAAGCTCCTTGACTGATACTGTTATGTGATGTGGCTGGACACAAAGTGCTGGATTTGTGCAATGTGGAGATTTCATGAGACGTTCTCCATCCGTACTTTCCAAGGGGATGCCTTTGAACAGGATCACCATGACTAGATCCAGACGCCAGACTTTGTCAGCCTGTCGCAGGCAATCGATTCTCCTAATCTTGCCCTTCTGGTCAGGATTGGACAATACACAGCATGGGTGCTTCTTCCCAGTAACTGTGAGCACAAAATCCTCCCGGAACTCTTGGCGAATATCTTTGCGCAGTTTGGCCAGGAGCCTGGATGCCCACTTCTGTTTAATTTCAGGCTTTTCACTAAGCAGCTCATCCTTGACTGCTCTTTCCTCATCCTTTGACATTCGTTTCTCATGTTTTTTAAAGTACTTGCGTTTTCGAGCCTGGAGATTGAACCAAGTGTAGGCAATTGCACGGACATGTGGAAGAAGTGCCTCAATGAATGGGTGAAATTCATCCTGTGGAAAGAAGTGAAGGAGAAAAAAGAAGAGAACAAGAAAACTCAAAATCAGCAAGTTCTCATAACCAAAGCACTATCAAGAAACGTTTCTGAAAATCTTTAAGTGAAATACGAGACGAAGAGAATAAACACTTAAAATTTACACAAATTTCTGCATAACACCTTTTATGAATTATTACTGTTGTCAGACAACAGACAAAAAGTGCATAGAGAATCACATTTTTCCCATGTTTCATTCTTTGAAAGAACCATGTGAAAATTTTATTTTTTACTACTCCCCTCACTTCATGCCACAACGCTGCAGAGACAACATCATTTAATAGATGCTACCAAGGTGTTTGTTCCTAACATTTAAATATTTGAGTGAACAGCTAACATCAAGAAAAGTACCATTGCACAAAGAGGACACAACACGGTTTTAAAAAATCTGAGCAGAAATGTTCAGAAGGCTGAGGCAAATGCTACAGTTCATTTCTCTTCTCCGTGGCACAGAAACACAAAGCATATACATGCTCAGTGTAATGCCACACAGTTCCCGCTTTTGGAGCATGCTCTCAGCAAGAGACTGCTGGTGGCACAAAGAGCATGCGCCATTAAACTTGATCCATTTTCTTATCAAACGTCCAACATTCCAGCACTGAAACAGCACCATTCCAGTGGTGGTAACTAGAGATACCAGTACACAGTAAGGAAAAGCCGGCAAAATACACAACATGTCATATACAAATCGTGAACAGAAGCTTCTGTACTTTCAGCTCTTCTTGCTTCCCTCTTACCATCCCTAAACTCTGTAAAATGAAGACTTTATGAAGGTGAGAACAAAAATTACATGTATGTCCTGCCTGCAGTTGCACTGTAGATTTTGAAGCCCCACAGAGTCAGTTAATTTGTTAACCGATCACATGAGTGTGGAAATTATTCTAAACCCCTTAAAAATCAATCTGAGGTGTACAATGAAAAATGGCAACTTGGCACGAACTTTGCATTCTTTGTGTTTCTGCATGCTGTGGCAAAGAGACATTATGAGTCCACCGCTGGTCCGATGCTGCTTTTGTGTACAGTTTCAAAATATCCATTTCTGTTATCTGGCTTCACCTGCAAGTTCTTATCTTCTGCCTAGCAGCAATATGGATTGCATTAAGGAGGTAATGCTTAGTTGTTGTCTACAAGCACATCCTATAGCAATTAAATTAATTTTGTTTGCCTGCTTAAAGTACCATCCTACACATCCATGTTAATATCTAAATAGACCTTCCCCAAAAACTTATTTTCCATTAACAAGTTCACTGTTTAAAACACTGCAATCTGCTTATCAAACTTTATATATTTTGGGTTGAAAGGGAGACCTTAGGGGAGATATCTTTCTTCCTGTGTGCAGGGATATTTAGTTTTAAATACCACACAGATTGCTCATCATACTTAGTGGCACAGTGCAATCAAAGTAAAACTGAATCTTTTTTGTGCAATTATATTCAATAATACAATTAACAAACTACTATTTTAGTTATGCTGCTAGACAAGGAAAGAATTATGTTTAATCAATAGGCTGATTAACTCCATTAGGTAAAAATGATGAAAGTATAACTAATGGTCTCAATTATAGAGAGCAGACTGCCTTTGCAGAAGCTTTAGGCAAAGAATTCCATATTTAAATCTTTGAATTTCAAAGAAACGTCAAAATTTCCTGAATGTTGCAAAACCCACTAGATCTAGCTACATCTGTTCCCTAACCATCCTTAAATCAAACAGAAAAGTTACAAGCAGTTTACCTATGATCATGTTGTCTTCATAGGAAAAAAAATAAGCAAAGAGGGAAAAAAGGGAAAAAAAGAACAGAGAGGCAATATAGGAAGGTACTTTAGGACATACACAATTTCATTACAGTATGATGCTTGACAAAGATTTACAAAGGCAACAATTAAACTGATTAGTAGTTTCCAGCACAGATTTGAACAATTCTGATACTATACTGGCACATAAAATTAGGCCATGGAAAGAGTTAAACCACAATCTGTTCTTTGTGTGGGAAGGCAGTACTGCTCTGAGCAACCACAGCCCACGATAAGACTTCCCTATCTTCATATGCTTTCTGATGCCACGCTTTTTTTCCTTTCCATTTTAACTACTAAAGAAAGTTGTTTTTTTTTCTCCTAGAGAAGTCATCTTACTTGAAGTA
>VXBS01004701.1:10671-22433 GCA_013400255.1 Sitta europaea | reverse complement strand
CTGGAGTTATGGATTTGGGCTGGAGTTATGGATTTGGGCTGCAGGGGTGGGTTTGGGCTGGAGGGGTGGGTTTGGGAATGGGGTGATGGATTTGAGCCAGAGAGGTGGGTTTGGGCTGGAGTGATGGATTTGGGCTGGATTGGTGGATTTGGGCTGGAGTGATGGATTTGGGCTGGGGCTATGGATTTGAGCCAGAGACNAGGGCTCTGCCCCGGCAGGAGCCGGCTCCCCTCCAGCCTGGGTGGGCGCCGCTCCTGCCGAAGCCCGGGGGGAATTTTGGGGCTGCAGGGAGCGGCACTGGAGGGGCTGGGGGGGGCCGCGCCGCCCCCCCCCCCGCCCGGGGGGGGTTTTGGGGANCGCCGGCCGGGAGGGGTTTTAGGGAATCTCTCCATCGCTGGGATCGGCGCTGCCCAGATGTTGGCTGCGGTGGAGGCGGCTCCGGTACCCGGCAGAGCCCCGGGGCCGGGGGTTTGTGGTGGGCGAGGATGAGCGGCAGGGTGCCTGGCCAAGCCGTGCTGGCTGCCCCCAAATCCCCGCCGGGACCACCCGCCCAGGGCATCTCTGGGCCGTGGAAGTGTCCGGTTTCCTTGAACTGAGCGGGAATGTTGAGCAGGCACCTCGGGATGGGCACAGCCAGGGACACGGAGGGGTTAAATCTCACCGAATCCCGGGAAGAGCCGGCTCCTTTCCAGCCCGAGTAAACCCAGCATCCTGCCAAAATCCTGCTCCAGGATCCAGACTCCTGCTTCAGGATCCAAACCCGGGATTATTAACCCTAATCCTGGCGGGGTATTTCCCCGAGGGGCGACGCTCCGTGCCGCTCCCTGGGGCAGGGAATGCATCCCGGCATCACCGAGCCTTGGGCCGGCACTGCCAGCGCCCCGAAATCCCTCCGGACCTGTCCTGGGACACCACCCAGCTCTCGGGGTTCCTGCTCTGGCTCCAGCCTCTGCAGCTCCATCCAGCAGCTCCGGCATTTATTTACAAGTGGGGTGGGAGTTGTGCCTTTGCTTCCCTTTATTTTTAAACTTATTTATCTTTATTTTGGATTTCTGACTCATCTCCACCCGTTGCCGGGAGGAAACCAGAATCAAAAAAGCCCCAGCTATCGTTTGTATCAGCTGAATAAAATCCTCCCCCAGGGAGGAAAGTCCAGCAGCAGCTCCAGGACCCAGAGCCGCTTCTCCTTCCCCCAGTTTCATTCCTACAGAGGAGGAAAACTCAATTTTTCCTCTTTCTTTCCAAACCACAGCTGGTTTCCGGCTCTGCAAGCACAGAGCCTGGCCTGGAGCTCACAGAATGGGGGGGCGGAGAGGTGATGGTGCCCCCCACCCCCTGCAGGCTCTGCCTGCCTTTGGGGCAGCCAGCACCATTCCCTGGGGATGCTCCGCGGGGATGCAGCACTGCCAGAACAGGGGGCTGCCAGGGGAGGGGGGGATGTCCTGGGAGGGGTCACACGGTCGGGCTGCCCTGTTAATGAGGGGTGCCTGGTTAATAGGGGTGCCCAGAGATGGGGGAGCCCCATTAATGAGGGTGTCTTGGAGACAAGGGGGCACCCCAGAAGTGAGGGTCTGCAGTTAATGAGGGTGCTCCAGAGATGAGGGCAGCCCATTAATGAGGATGCCTTGAAAAGCAGGGTACCCCAGAAATGCAGGTCCCCAGTTAATGGTGCTGTGCCATTAATGAGGGTGCCCTGAGGTTGGGGTGTCCCATTAATGAGGGTGCCCTGGTAATGAGGGTGTCACGGAGGTGGGATGCCCTAAAAACAAAGGGTGCCCCTTTAATTGGGTTGCCTTAAAGATGAGGGCACTCCAAGGAGGAGATGCCTGATTCCTGTGCATGCCCCATTATTGAGGGTGCCCTGAGGTTGGGGTGTCCCATTAATGAGGGTGCCCCATTAACAAGGGTGCTTTGGGATTGGGGTACCCTGTGCTGCTCCCCCTGGGTGGGTCCATGGGTCTCCCCTCGTGTGGGGGCAGGAGGCCAGAAGGTCCCAAGACCCCTGGCAGGTCCCACGTCCCTCCTTCAGCCAAACATTCCTGGCCCAGCTGGAATGTGTGAATGGGAGAAAACAACCCAAAAAGCAGCATCCTGGGGCTGTGAGGGTGAGCTGTGACTCTGGCACCTGCCTGGACACCTCCAAATCCAGCCCCTTCCACCTCCAAGTCATCCCCCTGGAGCTGCTTTTCCCTTTCCAAGGGAGAAGTGCTTTGGTGATGCCTGGCTGTGTCCTGTCCCTGCCGATCCCTGGCAGCTGAGAGGATCCAGCTGCCAAACGTTAGTCCTGATACCAGGACTAAATTGTCTCCCTGGCTCAGCAGAAAGTTTTGGAGGCACAAAGGTTGGGTTCTTGTGCCAATCCTGATCCTAATCCCAATTGTAATCCATCTCTCTACTGCAATGAGCTCAGGTTGTGCTTGTTCCCTGCATGTGAAGGACCCATCAGCTCATTTCCATGCTCCTGGGTATGGATTAAATTTATTCCTTTTGAATCTGTATCCTGGGGCTGATCCTGCTGCCAGTGTCTCCTGCTTTCCTGGGATTTGGCTTGTTCTTCCTCCTGTCAAAGCAGAGGTGCTGCTCTGGGATCACGTACCCCAGTGACACAGAAGAGCTGCCAGGGAAGGGCTGGTGTGAGGCCAACCCACCCAGGAGAGCTGGCACTGGGCAGCAGGAAGGAGCAGCTCTGAGTGGTTTGGGCTTTTCCCAGGGAGTGGGTCCCAGCTCATGGCCTGCTTTCTCACAGCTATTCCAGCTGCTTGGCATAACTGGGGGGGGTCTCTGCTCCAAATCCCATCCTGGTCTCTGCTGCAGCCAGGTGGAACTTTTGTATCCTGGGGTTGGAGGTGGGATCCAGCCCTAGAATTGGAGCTGGGCTGTATCCCTGGGGTGGGCTCTAGTCCAGGCCTGTGCCCTTCTAAATATTTTCATTATTTTTAATTCCCATTTCCCTTCCTGCACCCTGGTGGCTCCAGCCCTGGCGGGGGAATGGGGATCCAGCCAACGGCTCTGACCACTGGGGACATCACACAGGGCTGGCAGAAGGAGGATGTGACCCACTGGAAACCACAGACGGTTTCGATGTGTTTATGAGCCTGGGCACAACTTCCTCTGCTGGGTTTCCCAGTGAAGGGCTCAAGTTCTGCACAGGCACCCAGGACGTGCAAGGGGTGGGGATTGCAGCACCCATGGGTGACAACCCCTGCCCTGACAAGGGTGGCTGTGCTGCTGGGACAGGGCAGAGGGGCACCTGGGGAGGTGGATTGCAGCTCCCCATCCCGGGATGTGTGCGGGCTGGGAGGCTCGGCTGTCACCCCAGAGTGATGCTCTCGTGGAGAGGGTGAGTGGTGCTGGCCATGGGTCACACTCTCACCCCCAGGAAAAGCTCAGGCAAAAGTTACTCTTGAATAAAAGCAGAGTTTCCTCTTTTCCTTCCTCGTCGCAGGCACGTGGTGGTGAGGTCATGGAGCGCTGGGCTCGCCGCAGGACATGCCTCCGGCTCCGCGTAATCCCGTCCCCAGGGCCACAGCCGGTTCTGGCCAGTGGGGGGGGGGGAGTTTCGNGGGGGGGGGGGGGGAGTTTCGTGCCCCCACTGCCCCTCCAGCCCCACTTTCCTCCTGGTCAAGCCACCACATCCTGAGCCAGCCCTCGGGCTGCTGCCTTCGCTCCCGCCTCTCCCAGAGGCGAGCGCGGCTTTGCTCTGGAAATCAGCCCCAGATGTGGCGGAGCAGCTGCTGCTGCAGGGGCTGGGCAGGGCTCGGGGCACGGGCACAGCACAAGGGACCTGTTAGGCGCCTGAGAGGAAGAGCTCCTGCGGGTTTTATCCCCCTCTGCTCCCAAGGAAGGGGTGACAGGGACACCCAGGGGCTCCCCAGCCCTTGGGCAGAGGCTGTGGAGCAGCCCCCAGCCCTGGAGGGTGGCACCGCTCAGGGGAGTGCCCTCTGCGGGGTGCCAGCCTGGGGCTGCTTTTTGGGAAGCAGGATCGCTTGCCGACAGGAGCCAGGTCCCCACTGCTGTGCCACCGCCCTCCAGCAGGAGCTGGGCTGTCCCCAGCGGGTGACACAGCCCAACCACGGGGACATCACGAATTTTAACAGCCCGCGATCGCCTGGGGACCGCTCAGGCCCGAGGTGCCTGGCTGAGTGTGGGGCTGCCTGGGGCTCTGGGGCGGGAACCACACGCTAATCAAAAGAGGATGGAAAACTCCTGTGGTTCCTTGGAAATACCGCAGCTACGAGCAGCCCACACCAGCTTCCAGATGTGGCAGCAGCAGCCATGGGATGAAATTCTGATGGATTATCCTTAATTAGGAGCGCTGAAGTGGGGGTGGCAGCACAGATGGACTCTGCAGCAGTGCTGGGTGGGGGAGCCCCTTCCCCATGGCTGGAAATAGGTTTGGGATGGCGTGGCTCTGCCTCATACTCTCCATGTTGAGCTGGGACTTGTCTGGCTCATCTCAGGCCCTACATTTGAACCTTTCCAAGATCCTTGGGGATCCTTGATTCATTACATTCCTCTGGGCGTGAGGAACAGCTCTGGGAGCTGCTGAACTCTCCATGGCCCGGATGCCCTCAGCGCCCCAATCCTGCATCCTCCCCCTGCCATGCCCCATCCTCAGGGTCCAGGTGAGGGGTCCCCCGAGCATTGCCCCCTCTCTGGGGCCACAAGAGCCCAGGCAGGGTTTTTATCATGTTTTTGTGCTCCTCGGCCCCTCTGGGCACCATTTCCCCGCGTTGCTCCGAGGGTTCCGAGGGGCCCGAGGAGCCGTTCTGCAGCAGCCCCGGGGCTCAGGGCTGATGGGCGGAGGCGCAGCAGCACATGCCAAGATGCATCAGCCTGTGTTTTTCTGGTGGTGGCTGAAGGTTGTTTGTGCTGTCCCGGGGATGATCCAATGCTCTTGGCGTAGGTGCAAGGGCGGCCTCCGGGCACAGGCGCTGCTCTCGGCCGGAGCAGGGCGATCCTGGTTATCCCGAGATATCTCCTGCCCTGAACTCGACTGCAGCTCCCCCACACTGCTGTGGAACCCTATTTCTTACCAGTTTGGCACGAGCAGAACTTTTCAGCAGGCCTCAAACCACCCCTCTGCATCCACAGCACCGATGCTACCCAAAGCTGGATGGGGCTTTTGATCCCTGGATGAGCAGGGAAGCAGCTCACCAGCTGGAAGGATCATTCATGTTCTTGGAGGAAGCAGCAAGTGCACCAAAATTTGAGTCTCCAATCACATGCAAGCAGCTGGAGCCATTCCACCCCATCCCTGCGAGCTGCTCAGCTCCATTCTGGCACGAGATGGAATTGTGACGAGTGGGGGGAAGAGAATGGGGAATGTCCCCTGGGAGTGAAGATGAGGCCACTGAGATGGAGCCGGGAGCTCCTCATCCAGCTGCGAGGGAGATGGGAAAGGCCGGATTTAGCATCGGCGCTGGCTGGGAGCGTGGGAGCGCCGGGAGATGCCGGCACAGCTCTGTCCATGCTCCAGCCTGGTGTGTCCCTTCCCGAGATACCTGGGCTGCCCGGAAGCTGGGGGTTGCAGTTGATATTTGTATCATATTTATTCAGCTTTCCAGAGCTGAAAAGATGTTTTCAATAAAGCTGAGTGGGTTTCAGAGCCTTCCCGAGTGCAGCGTTGAGCTGGAGAGAGCTTTGTGAGCCCCCAAACACCTCTTCACCCCCTTAGTACAACCCTCCTGCCACCACCCGCTGCAAATTCAAAATCTCCTGTTTTCAGCCCAAAATTGACCCAGCCAGGGCTGCCAGCACAGCTGAGGGGGCAGCGTGTGTGTCCTGGGGCACTGGCAGCTCACCCAGGAGCTCCATCTCTTCAAAAACCAGCCTGAACTTCATCCCTGTTTTGGGAAAGGGATGGATCCAGGTGTGGAGCCACTGGCAGCTCTCCTACAAGTTCCATTTCCCCAAAAACCAACCTTAACTTCATCCCTCTCATGGGAAAGGGATGAATCCAGATGTGGAGCCACAACCAGCTTCCTCAGAACCACCATCCCTCCAAAAACCTCCTGAACTTCATCCCTGCCACGGGAAAGGGCTGGATTCGGGTGAGCCACCGACAGCTCCCTGGCCAAGGGATAAAGCACTCCTGGCATCCCTGCCCTGCCATCGCATCCCACCTGCCAGGGAGGGCTCTGGCTCTCCAAGGCCATCCTGGAGCTGTTGGCAGCAGGGAGGAGGTGCTAAAATCACTGCTGCTAATGAAAAACAGGCTGCAAGCAGCCAAACAGCTGATCTATGGCCGCCAGCTGAGTAATGCCTCGAATTCCTGGCAGGAGCTGCTTCCTTTTGGGAGGAGAGGGCTCCTTCCCCAGCAAGCAAGGCACTACTGTCCCCTCCTGTCCCCATTAGCACCCAGCTGCCCTTCAGGCACCAGGAAATGGAATGATGGTGATTACACACTGCTGGGGGTCTGTCCAACCCTCTGTCCGTCCATCTTTGTCCCCCTCCATCCCCAGTGAGGAGGATGATGGGCATAAGCCCCACCGTGCCCCGTGAGAACAGTCCTGACCCCCAGCGTGTCCCTTTGGCTGGCAAGGATGTCCCTTAGGGCTGGGGGTCCTGCAGGTTTCCAGCATGGGTGCAAGCAGGGAGAGGAGCTCAGCAGCTCCCGGGGCCGGATCCTGCCGTCGGGTGTGGAGCAAGATAAGGCGGTGACTCAGCCCCAGCCCTCATCCCTGCCTCCCCTCCTTCCAGCAGAGCCCCGCCGGCACCTGGGGACCGCGGGGTGCAGCCGGGGCTGGGCCCGCGTCTGGGTGTCCGTGGTGCAGATCGGGGCCAGTGGCTGATGTAAACAGCTCCGGCTGCCGGTAAACAAGCGGCCCGGCGGGAGCACAAACAGCTCCTCTGTTCTGGCTCTGCACTCCCTGCGACGCCCCCAGCAGCCGCTCCAGGGCCCGGCTGGGTGGCTGCAAACGCCCCCTCCAGCCCCGGGTGGGTGGCACGGGGCTGGCACCCCACCAGCCTGCAGCCGCACTCGGGTGGGGTCACACTCCCAGCTTGGGGCTGAAAGTGGGATTTAGTCCCTGGGGCATGCACTGAGGTCAGGGATGGTGACTCCATCCATCACACGGTCCCAGGGCTGTGGCATCCCAGGAAGGGTTTGGCACGTTTGGATGTCACCTTGTTCCTGGCCATGGTGACAGACAGGAACTCCCCCAGCTGGTGCTGAGGCCTGGCTTCCCTGGGGCATTCCCAAGCTCTTTCCCAAGCTACCCCCAGTTGTGCCCGGCTGCTCCAGGTGCAGCCCCTGGATCCCCTGCCACGGGGCAGGACCCTGCTGCTCCAGCTGGGCTCAGCCAGAGGGGGCCAGGGCTGCATCCAGGAGCTCCGGGCCATGCCAGCAGGGAACGGGGCACACTGGGCACTGTGGCCCCCCAGCACCCTTGCTCAGGCTGTACTGGGGATGCTGGGGAGTCCCCAGGAGCATGAGCACCTGGACGTTGCCACCCTGAAACCCCTGCTGGTGGCACCCCTGCCCCTGTCCCCTGTATCTCCCCGGACTCCGCGGTGCCGGTGGGCAGCTGCCCGGGGAGGCTTTCGGGTCTGGCCGCATTCCTCGGAGAAGGGAGGAGTGGAGCTGGAGCCTGACATGACTCAGCCGCAGCCACGAGGGCTGGGGACATGCCGGTGACCCACGTGGGGCTGTCGCCCGTCTTTGGCCCCTCCTCAGCACCTGGCACCCCCCACCCCACCCCACCCGGCATGGGCGCCCCTCCCCGATCCCAGGGCTGGGCTTTCTCTGTGCCCATGGACCCCCGAGCAGGCGCTGGGGGTGGTGGGAGGTCTCCCGAGAGCCTCTGTGGTTGAGCACGGCCGGACCCCGGGTTATGATAACTCTGAGAAGGGAATTTCTCCGCAGGCGCCGGACACAGCCTGACCCTGCGGTTCCCTCGCTCCCAGCCTGGCTGGATTCCCTGTGCCTGCATCCAGCCAGCGCTCGGCTCCCGAGGGTGCTGAGCCCGTGGGGAGGGGGCTGCTGCCGGGGGAACCCCGCGATCCCCCCGGCGGTCGGAGCCGGGGAGGTTCCCGAGTGTCCCGGTGCGGAGCGGGCAGCAGGAGCGGGACGGAGGGAGGAAGAGCGGGATTTGCTGTGGGATGAAGGCTGCAGCCTCATCACGACATCCTGCGTCCCCCCGCCCCCTGGCAGCGGGCTGGGGGGAAGTGCCTTCCAACCCACATTCCTCCACTCCTGAAGGAACTGGCTCGGGACCTTCCCACGGGGATTTCCAGCCTGGGCACACACCACTCCAGCTCGGATCGTGCTGGCCGGGTCCTGGCTCAGCTGCAGCACCCAGGAGACTGTGGGAGAGCATCCTGGCCTTACAGTGAATCACCGGGAAGGAACTGATTAAGACCTTGCAACACTTTCCTGCTGGAAATAACTTTCTCCAGAGAGGCCCGAGGCTGGTCTTAGGATGCAGCTGGGGGGATTGGTTATGGTACAGGTTTTATCCCTGCTTTGGGGCTTGCTGGCTGGAATAAACCTCCCAAAATTTGGGATTGGTTGGGATGTGCTCCCACTCCCTTGGGGGATGGGAAGAGAGGGAATCGCAGAAGCAGGAGAGTTGAAGAGCAGGGATGCTCTAACCTTGGCCATGGTGGAGATGTGGCTGTGTGGGGGTGGTGCTGGTGTGTGCTCCAGGCCCTTTGGATCAGGGACCATCCTGCACGGCGCCGCCTCCAGCCCTGCATCCTCTGCACTGGGTCAGCACTCGTGGGGACCCCCGAGGTGCCCAGGAAGCCCCACAGCCTCATCCCACCTTTCCCCCTTGGCTGGCAGTGGCTGTGGGGGGAGAGGGGCAACTCCTGCACAGCACCAGCATGGTGACAGTGCCATTGGTCCCAGTTTGCAACTGGGAGAGGGACAACCACCCTAAGTTTTGCCTTCCCCAGTTTTTCTGGCTACAACCTGGGCACGGAACTGCTGCCACCTCTGCCACCTTTGCCACCAGCCCCATTTCTGCCCTGTGACTCAGGGATTTCGGCAGGTTTGGGAAGGGAGGAGGGGCAAAAGCCACTTCCCTGCCAAAAAAAAGGAGGCGGATGCTGCTCTCGCCCTGTGTCACGCATGAGGCGGATTAATATTAACCCATCCCTCCATCCTGCTGTCCCTCTGTCCTGCTCTCCCTCCATCCCTCTGTCCTGCTGCCCCAGAGCTTGTCCCATGACCCAGCATATGACACTTTTCCGGTCCCTTTAAAGCAGAGGGGATGAGTGTGTGGGAGATGAGCAGCCCATGGTGTGAGCCGGTGTGAGAGGGCCCCACGCGCTGCCACGGGGTCCCCGTGAGTCACCCCCGGTGCTGGCGTCACCCCCCGTGTCCCCCGGTGTCCACCCTGGCCTCCTCCCACCGTGGGGGCGCTGAGGCTCCCAGAATAGCTTGTGATGAAAAAATGCAGATAATGTCTCAGTGTTTTGGGGAGAAAGGGGTTATTTTAGGAGGACGGTTGATTTCTAACTCAGAGCCTTCCCTCTCTGGCCTGTCACCCTCAGCACCCTCAGATGTTTATCTGCTGCTGTTGCTAAGGGACGCTGCGGGTGACAAAACCTGTGGTACCCACGGGCTGCTGCAAATCCGATACCACCTTGGGGCTGTCACTGCTGTCCCAGCTCCAGCGGGTTCCTGGCCTTTCCCCAACTCCCCCGCCAGGTCACTGATCCCAGCCCTCCACTATTGGGAACAGCTCTCAGCTCCGAGAAAACCCCTCAGCAGCTCCTGCAGCCCCAGCAGCGTTTCCGGCCCCGGGGAGCAGATCCCGCGGGTGCCTCCAAGCTCGGATGTGGTGGCTGTACCCACACGTGGCCCCGTTGTCACCTTCCCCTGTTGCAGCTGCATCCCACTGGGTCTGTGGAGCAGTTTGCTTTCTGTTTCCCGTCAGAGTGCCGAGTGCTTGGCACTGCCATGGATCACCTCGTGGCCACTAATCACTTCCAGTCGCCTGGAAAACAAACAGGCAGTGAAGAGGAAAATCCCAAAACTGGGAATGGGGCTTGTTGCATGGCTCTGCTGGCCCCGGGTCTGGCCCCTCACAGATCTCTGTGTGTGGATCTATCCAGGCACTCACAGATGCCTTCTGCACCCCTGTGCAAATGGATCTGCTTGTGCACAAATGGACCCATCCCTGCACACAGGGATCCATCCATGTACACATGGACCCATCCCTGCACACAGGGATCAATCTGTGCACAAATGGACCCATCCCTGCACACAGGGATCTGTCTGTGCACAAATGGACCCATCCCTGCACACAGGGATCCATCCATGTACACATGGATCTGTCTGTGTACAAATGGACTCATCCATGCACTTGGATCTGTCCGTGCTCATGTGGATCCATCCATGGGGTTGTCCATGGATTTGTCCATGTCCTTGCAGATCTATTGTGCTCGTGTGCATCTGTCCATGCACCTCCCTACATCTGCATCTGCCTGATGAGGATCCCTCCGTGCAGATGGATCTGTCCATGCACACGGGGACTGACCAAGGCTCACGGATCTGTCCCTGCACACCCTGGCTGATGCACCCACCCCTGCATGTTCTCACATGTCCATCATGTGTGCATACATGTGTGTGTACGTGTGTGTGTGCCAGGGGTGAGCAAGCACAGGCATGTGTAAGGCCCAGAGCTCCGTGTGTGCACACAGGATGTGTTCTGAGGACACATCTTGGGGGTTGTGTGTATGTTCACGTGGATGCAAGTGCCATGGGGTGACAAACACATACACGGGTGTGTGCATACGTGAACGTTCTGAGGGGTCTCTGTGTGTTCATATGCCCAGAAGGGAGCACACACGTACACAGGTGTGCCAGGACCAGGGCTGGGTGTGCCCATGGCTGCCAGTGCCGGGGGAACCACGGACACCTGGGCTGTCTGTCCCTGGCGTGTGCACACCTGTGCAGACGTGCGTGTGTGTGCGTGTGTGTGTGTGTGTGTGCACACCTGTGCAGACGTGCGTGCGTGTNATCCCTCCGTGCAGATGGATCTGTCCATGCACACGGGGACTGACCAAGGCTCACGGATCTGTCCCTGCACACCCTGGCTGATGCACCCACCCCTGCATGTTCTCACATGTCCATCATGTGTGCATACATGTGTGTGTACGTGTGTGTGTGCCAGGGGTGAGCAAGCACAGGCATGTGTAAGGCCCAGAGCTCCGTGTGTGCACACAGGATGTGTTCTGAGGACACATCTTGGGGGTTGTGTGTATGTTCACGTGGATGCAAGTGCCATGGGGTGACAAACACATACACGGGTGTGTGCATACGTGAACGTTCTGAGGGGTCTCTGTGTGTTCATATGCCCAGAAGGGAGCACACACGTACACAGGTGTGCCAGGACCAGGGCTGGGTGTGCCCATGGCTGCCAGTGCCGGGGGAACCACGGACACCTGGGCTGTCTGTCCCTGGCGTGTGCACACCTGTGCAGACGTGCGTGTGTGTGCGTGTGTGTGTGTGTGTGTGCACACCTGTGCAGACGTGCGTGCGTGTGTGTGTCTGTGTGTGTGTGTGCCCCCAGGTGTGAGCACACCCGCGGGTCCGTGTGATAACGGGGTCTCGCACACACCGTGCCCCGGGCCGAGCGGGGCCGAGCCGATCCCAGTCCGGTAAAGCTGAACCAACCCGATCGGACCCGAGCGGTCCCGATCGAACCCGAGCGGTTCCGATCGAACCCGAGCGGCTCCGGCCCGCCCCGAGCGGTTCCGATCAGACCCGAGCGGTTCCGATCAGACCCGAGCGGGCCCGATCGAACCCC
>VXBS01004700.1:87806-97806 GCA_013400255.1 Sitta europaea | reverse complement strand
TTAAGGAGAAGCAAAAGCATAGATTTTAAGTTGCTGTCCCAGCACCCATTCATCATGCATCAGGGACTTTAAGCCTCGCGTTTTGCTGTAGTTAACATCTCAACTCCCTGGCGCGGGAATCGAGGCAGGGGAGCAGCCGGAGCCGGAGCTGGGTCCGGCTGTGCGCGGGGCCACGGAGCCCCGGGCAGCTCTGCTCTATCTCGGCGGTGCCGGCCAGAGGAGCGCCGCGAAGGAGGAGTTAGTGCTTGAAGGGAGGAGGGAAACCGCCCTGCTAGCAGGCGTGGGTGGCGGTGGGGCATCCTCGCTTTATCGGCTTCCTGGGCTACTGCCGGGAGAGACTACGCTGGGTGATAAAGTGGGGAGATGACCTTTTCACTGCCTCTTTTCCCCTTTTCCTTCTGGCCAGCTTTAGAAGGTCCCGGAGGTCACTCTATGGACGGCTTTCCTCCTCTCCCCTCCGACTTTCCGCTCCCAGGGTCCGGAAACTAGGGGTAAAAGAGGTCCCTAGGGACCTCCTTTACCCCTGGTTTCCAGACCCTAGGTTTCACGGGCTGAGACAAGATGCACAGGCTGAACTGGGGATGTAATATATTCCCCTGAAGAGTTTTACACACTCCAGCTCTCGACTGTAACTTCGGTTGGTTAGCACTTTCCCCCATCAACATGGACTTGTATAATGTGAAGATGTAACTGGCTCTAAATGCTTAAGTGCCTTGTTTCACAGCACATTTTCAGTAAAGGTCAAAATAAATTCATCTCTCTTCAATGCAGCATTTGTGTTTGGATTCCAGAGCCATTAGCATGGGGCTTGGGGTGGAACTGCTATTGAATAATAAGATGCCCCTCTGGGTGAACATGGGAACTAGGTTCCCTTAGTCTGTTCTTTGCTGGGCTGAGGCATTTGTGTCACTGTTTGGTCAAAGCACTGAATTGTTCCATGCCTCCACAGCATTGGTGCTGGAGAGTGACAGGAGTAACAGCCCTGATTTGGAATGAACAGGGAATTTAATGATCATGGAGATGAATGGGGCTAGAGGGTTAAAGATCTGAGTTTGAATGATTTCTAAGTGATAGATTCACCCTCCTCAAGACCTGTTGTAGGTCACCTATCCTGTGGAGACAAGCTGTGCTGGGCCAACCTGCCCCAGTGGGTCGAGGATATTTCAGCATCCCAAGCCATATTAATGTAGAGTTCAACTTGTTTTGCCCGCCTCAGATATCATTAGAGCTTTCACCCTCTCATGTAGTGTTCCTGCCTCTTTTCACTTCATAGTCCTTCTACTTCCTTCCCCACCACAATTCCATGTTTTATACTTCTCCATATATGTACCTTTTCCGGTTAAAAATCACGTACATACGCTGATTGAACCTGTGTTTCTGGAAGACCAAGTAGCAAATCCATCTGAGGACAGAACAGACCCCAAAGATCTCCACGTTAGCAGGAAACTAGACAGATAACCAATCTTACCAAAAGGCAAATTAGCGAATAGTGAAATCGTAAGCCTATGTTTATGAGCCTATGCTTGGGCCCAACAGCCATTCTGTTCTGGTTAAATGAAGAAAAAAGATGAGCTCTCAGTAATGATGTTGATTGCAGGATGCATTAAGGACACCTAACATTTAAGCGAGTTTCTTTTCCTTATTGTGAACTTGGATATTACTTTCCTTTGAAACAGTGTCTGGAAGAATCTCATTATATATAATTGCAATCAACTCTCCAAGAAATGCATTTCTTAAACTTGTAGATACCACAGATGCGCTGAACTTCAGGGTGAGCCTTGAGACAGTGCCATACAGATGACTCTGGGATGCTAAAGACTAACTTGAATCTTCTCAGCTCTGCTTCAACACAACTCTTAAAGCAACTGAAGTTTCTGGGTTTATCATGTAGAAATGCTTGCAATGGTTCATAAAACCTGACCTCCCATAGCACATGCCAGGTATGTGAGTGCCCAATGTGTCCCCAACTTTCAGAAAGCTGCTTCTTGAACAGAGAAGAGAAGCAAATGTATGTAAAAAGAAACTCAAAAAGCACCCTATTTCAGTTATGGCTGGGGAAGAGAGTCTAAAATCCGTAAGAGGTGCTTCCTCTTCCATGATATTTTTAATTCTAAGCTTTTAAAATATTGTCATGTGCTTGCCATATCATTTGTTATTTATGTAACCTCAGCTCTAGAGAACTGTTTAATAAGTAAAGACATGCAGATTATCAAGCAGGTAAAGCTCATAGGAGTGATATAAAAGTTGAGGAGGAAGCCTTGTGCTGCTGAAATTCTCCATCTAAAGGTACAGTCTTCTTTCTCCTAAATGATATGGGAAGACAAAATTTGTGTACACAACCACTTGTCCCTCAAACCTGAGAGCTGTTTCCAGACCTATTTTGCTCTGACACTGTCCTGCAGGGCTAGCATGGGCTCACAAGGGTGTCGTGCATGGAAGCATGGACAGGGTGCAACGGGGTGTAGCACAAACATGCTGGTACAGTGGGGTTTCCCCTACATGCGACTGCTAAAACTAATAAAAATGGATATTGGTGCTGAATTGATTTCTGCCTTTTTCCTATATATTTGTAGCTCAGTAACCTATTATAGTATTCATATCTTGCATTTTACCTACCGTTTTACACAGAAAGACAAAATAAATTCCCCAGTGGCTCCATGCTGGGGGTCCAAGGTTAGGTTCTTGGGGAAGTCAAGGTTGAAACCAGCTCCCTGAGACACATTTTCATAAACAAAGTTTAGTTCCTATCTAAAGGGGGGAAGTAAAAGAGGGTTGAACCAGGGAGGAATTACCTCACCACATAAGTCTCTAACTCTGGACTTTTGTCAGATATGCTAATTTGCTTAACATATAAAAATTGTATACTCATTATGCTGGGTGTGCATCTTTAGTGTTTTCCACCTGGCAAATTGAACCTAAGGATCCTTATAAAGGAACCCCCTTTTCATCTCCCAAGTGTGTCTGGCTCATGATTTTAGGAAGAGCAAAAATGTATTAGTACAATAAGACAATGCACACTCACACTGTCTTATTTAATCAGAAAGATACAAAGATGCTTTCTTTGTCCATCTAGTTAAAACTCTCTGAAATTGTGTATGATACTCAAAATTAAAGATTTTAGATATTAATGAGCACATCAGCAGCTTTTCTATACATTTACTCTCTTTCAAAATGTTTGCGAAATTCTATTGTTACCTGTGAACTTGGGGTTGCCTCCAGTAATGTGATTATTTTGACCTGCACAAGTCATAGTGCGACTGACAAAAGGCAGCACCATTCAATATCATGACTTCTTAAAGCAGTTCTCTCCATCACTGCAGAAAAAAGACTCTATCAAACCATTTCTGTTGTGAGTCACGTGGAAGTGAGTTGATGTCAAGAACAAGTCTTCCTAGGCATCTCTGAAAGAGTTACTGTGCAGAAGAACCTCCAGAAGAACAAACTTCCCTGAAACAAAATATTTTAGAACAGTCATTGGCACATATAAATATTTGTTTCCAGCAAGCATATATGGCATGTGATGTAAATCAGCAAATGGGGTAGAATGCTGAATCTGAATAAATCAACAAATTAGGTAGAAAAATATAGCGGGATAGTGAAGGTTTTGGGCACCAAGAGGAGGCTGAAGATTGAATAAGGAGGGCAGCAAACTAAAATAAAGCCAGACAAACTGATGGAGTGAGGGATGAAGCAAAGTAGTGGAGATAGCCGTTATTTTGCATCATCCTGCAAAATTAATCCATATTCTGTTTGATGGACCAGTATGTTGTAGTACTTAGTTTCTGCTCGAAGTGGCTCAATGCAGCCACATAAAGGGGTGAACTGCACTACAATATATGACATAAAATATTTAGGTAGGGCATGCCATATCTTCAAATCAGAAAAAATACACAGCAATGTTTTCTCCTGAATTTTCTCCTTAGTGTCCATGTAGCACATTTGTAATAATTTCCTCCACCACACACAGAGGCATACTTCATACCAACTGTGAAAAATTGTGTTAAACTTGAGCTATAGATAAGATTATCTATTTGTAGGGAATATGACTGATGCTTTATCTGTCAAAAAACCATGTTTTTGAAAATCCTGGTAATTCAGAATGTGCTTGAAATTGAGACAAAAATAAAAGGTGAAATATATTAAATTTTAAAAATACATTTACAACATTCACTTATTCATCTTTCCCTTTTCTGTGCTGGAAGAAAAATATTCATTATGCCTTCAAAAAACTCACTTGACATCTTAATATCTTTATGCAGGGTCAAAATAGGGTAAAATACAGTTGCCATTGACAATTACAGTTCTTGTCTGATGAGGTATTTTCTTCTCAAGTTTTACCAAATAACCATTGTATCTATAATCCAAAGACTATATCCTTTTGGATATTTAATGTTACTGAAAGGTTTTACTTCTTACCAATAATCCTAAAGAAAAATCTCTCATTTAAATTCAATAGAATCTGTAATTAAAAAAAAATAAATTGCAGTAAGAATATCTTGCAAATACATGGTGTCCTCAGGCAGATTTTAGAATCTCTGGGTCCTCTTGTCACCTGCCTGCAGCTTGTTTGAAAGGGTCTTGCTTATGCTTACTATGACATATATATGTGTAAGCCTTGGCCCCCATGAGGGGCATCTTCACTGGATGAGAACTTAAAGAGGATGACCTGGAGGACTCCACAACCCACACTGATGTAGGAGTGCCAAGAGCCTGCAGAAGTGGTGAAGGAGTAGATGGGCCTTCATCAAGTTCCAAGAGAATAGGTCCAGGCCTGTAATGGGGATCCGTGTCTGTAGAAATCTCCTGCAGCAGATGATAGGAACAGGAAGTTCAGGAAGATGTGAGATGCTCCCAGAACATTTGGAACCGGTCATGGGAGGAAGAATTATCTTCTTAAAATCACAAGCACTCTCTGAATTCATCCATCCAGGACCAATGTTTGCCAGTATCTTGCTTGTCCCAAAGAAATCCGCTCTATGGAGCACACCCTGGAGTATGCACGTGGGTATCCCTTCACTTTGGTCTGTAGCTTTCCTCCAGACTACCATGGGTAGCAGCGTATGGGAAACAACTGTAGTTCCAGACATTCCCCATCTTACTCTTCTTAACTTCAAAAAAGAGCTCTGGTAGATGCAAGAGAATGTAAGACGTGAGTGTTCAGCTTTTTATTTTAGGGAAAAAGGGAATAAGGGCACCTGGCCACATGTTCCACTCACCTTCCTGAGTCTTTCCTTGGTTGCTGAAGAGGTGGGGCCCCCAGCATTCCAGTGGTGTTGGAGAGCACCTGTCTCCACTTCCTGGCGGGCAGGCTGCTTCCAAAGGACGGTTGGGCACAGCAAGCAGTCCCTGGGCTGTCTGTCCAGAGCCAGGGGGATTACCAGGGGGTTAGAGTGCACCTCTCTTGGTTTCTGCTGACATGTCTGTGCAATAAGTTGTCCATTTAATATAAGAAATAAAAGGTATTGCAGAAACAAAGAGTTCATCACTGAAGTTTTTGGCTGAAAATATTTGGATATATGATCAGTTGGCCTAAATTAAGTCTCTCACTTGCCTTCTTCTCCAGATGCCAGAGTGGTGGCAGCTCCACCCACTATTGGTCCACTCTGTATGGCTCCTTCCCTGAAAGGAAATTAATGGAAAGTGTTTGAGGTTCAGTGTTTCTGAAAAATCAGGCTCAACTGTGGACATTGCAGCTGAACTTTATTGGACTAATATTTTAAACATACTTGTGCTGGATTTTATTCAGATTTATTAAAATGATGTCAAAAATATCTATGGGAAAAAATAAATAAGGAAAAAAGTCCCACCACTCAATTGGCTTGATTCATTTTCCTGTAGTATCTCTTGCAGTCCATCTGCTGAAAGGTGAAGCCAAAATGTTTTAGAATTACGCTTTCATGGGGAATTCTCTGTTAATTAGTTCTCTCTCTCTGCCATGTGTAGCAATGGATGAAATCAGCTACTGTAATTTCATGAAAGGCAATGTTGGACTGTTTGTTTGTATCAGCATAAACACTTTCTTACACACAGCACTCTAGTGGAACAGGAGTGGTCCAAATAACATTTTATTTCAATATAATGAGGACACACAACTACTGTAGCATCTCAATTTCTTATTTCCTTGTGTCTAAAACTGTGGTCTTAGACTAAATACAGCAGAAAAATCTTATGGACTCCGATAAATTTTTGCATATATTTTTAAATGTTGTTTTGCAGAGTAGAGCTTAGCTTACTAAAGTTGCTGCTAGGATCTTTTTATTTTTCTAGAATAAAACAGTCTTCTCTGCAGTCAAATTTAATAGGCTGAAGTTCCACATCTTCTAGTGTCATGAACTGCAGCTTGCATTTCTTTTAATGAGGACACAGCACTACCATACTGTGGAAAAGTGTGTTTTGTAATTGCAAATGAAGTATTTCAACCTTTTTACCTTTTAATACCACAGAGTACCCTGGGTAGCTAAAGACTGGTGTGTTTCCAGGGAATTTTATTACAGAAGAAAAGTGTGGAATACCATTTTAGACATTTTTCATGTTTGTAATGTTTTCCCCTTGCAAATAATACTCGGTCCTTTGGTAGCAGGGCTTTCCAGCCACAGAGCCCAGAATAAGTCCTAAATGCATGCTTAATTGGCTTCCTCTTCTACCATGGAGAACATCCAAAAGGAAAGCAGGGGCAAGCTGTGGGTCAGGGGTCCATGTCTGCTGATGGCCAGTGATCTACACAAACCACAGGGTAAATATCCTCTGCTCTCTCCTACAGAAAGAACTTCTCCTCCCATGCTTTGCTGCCAGCATGGGAATGAGGAAAATGCACCATGGGTTTAGATTAATCTGTCACCGAACCTCTTATGTTTGGCAAAGGAGAATCAAGTGGATGATTCAAAAGACCTAACAAGATGAAAAGATTTGTAAAAGTAGCATACTTGTATCTGTATTCAGCTTCTCTCTTAGGGAAAGGGAAAAATGAAGGCCTCATCAAACAACATGTTTTTCAAAATTAAAAATAAAGAGGATGTGAGAAATTCTTACTTCTGGTACTCCCTCCTGGGGAAATAAATGATTCTACACCTAAGATCCGTAACTTGGCCAATATACACTCCTAGGTCAACAGGTGAATACATATGATGAGGGAGATACATTGTATTAGAACATGAATCAACAGTATTATACTGAAAATAAGGGTTAATGGTGCACAACATGATTTGTGCAAATAGTGATTTCTTGATTTGAAAACAAAAGGTATTAGACCTTCAGCAGAAAAGGAATCTAAATATACTACTTTCATTGTTTTCAAGATGCCCTTTGTACATTTTTACACATATGGATTTGAGATGTTAGATTAATAAAATAATCAGTTTAAACTATGTGGATAACTTTTCAAGTAGTGTTTAAAGTTGTTAGGAAACATGTGGAGAAAACAAAAATAAAATTAAGAGTAGTACATCTCCTCAGGTAGACAGAGAAAATGCTGACCTTGGCATCTGACTATGGTGGCATTTGCAATTTTCATTTAACGTGCCCAAAGCCAACAGCAAGGCCTACATGATGAAGAAAGTTTCTCAGTGTTTTTCAGAGGATAATGATAAAACTCAGTGGGACAAAACACACTGACTCAGCAATGGGGAAATCAGGAATATAAAGAAACACTGGACAGCAGCACAGAAACTCTAAAAAAAAGTGCTTTTAATATTTTAGGAGACTTCTTTCTATATTTTTCTATAAGATACGTAATGTCATGGTCTGGTATAACTAATCTTTTGCAAACCCAAATCCACTGTGTCAATAGCTGTAAATTACAGAATTAAAAAAAAAAAAAGGCACAATGTATGTGAATTAAAAATCTAATTAGCTGAATATGTGTGTGTGCAGGATCAGGCAGACTTCATGCAAAAGTCATGTTAAATATGGGCTTCTGTGACACTCTAGATGGCAAACAGAATCCAATATACAGGAGATGTGCAAAGAAAACTATAGTAATTGTATGGCATTTATTATCTCACATTTGTACTTTTTCCTCTCTATTCCTTCATTTCTGCCTGATTTCACCTTAGAATTACCAGAAGACTCACAGCTGGTTTGTTTTTTTTTTGTTGTTGTTGCTGGAATTGTGAGGGTTTTTTTGAGTCTGTCTAGTAGGATATAATATTGTGAGTCCCTGGATGTTAACCAGATGGGTAGCATTAAATAAACCTTGCCTTGCTGTAATATATAACTGCAGTTAAATGTGAGCAAGTGCATACAATAAACAGTTAAAAAAAAGAAAAAAAAGAAAAACGTAAAACCTTGATGTTTTTAAATGGCTGGACTTTTACTCTTTCCCATTTTCTTTCTTTCAGTTGTTTTTACTGTATTTTGAATAAGGTAAGAGCTGGAGCTCTAAAGCAATTAAAAGAAAATATGTTTCAAGACTTTAAATGTCAAAAAGAAACAAACTAAGGGCATAAACCAGATGTCTTGTCCATTGGTGATGTCCCCTGTGCATTGTCCCTCTATAATGACAGGGCTATGCTGTGCTTTTGGAGACTTACACCCTGCTCCTGAAAAGCAAAGCTACGTGAATCAGCTGAATTTAAGTTCTTGTACCAGTCATAAACTGTTTGGAGTTTTCTTTGAGTTTTACACTAAATACTTATCTGAGATCATATTGGTAGAACTTTTTTAAGAGCTATCTGGCTGAATGTTAGTAGTCTGTAAATATTCACTACACTCACTTTGTTGCATACCTATGATGGGTCTAACCATTTGCAGTGGGCTGATTTTGTTCTCTGATTAGGTAACATATAGATGCTGTGATGTGATTACTTCCATGTGCAAATTTAAAAATTTGTCTCCCTGCCACTTACCAGGCAACTGCAAATTTCTTTTCATGAAAAATCATTTCAGTAAAATTGAATTACATAAGTTATTTAGAAATGCCAAACACATAATTTAAAGATACAAAAGAGCATTCAAAGGCTTCCCTATGCATCCATCAGTCTATCAATGCTAACAAGAGGAGGTGGCTGAATTTTGTTCCGGTGTTAGCAAAAGATATAATCTAAACTTTTAAAGTAAATCCTTTAACAAATATTTTTATTTGGTCTTTTTAGTGTGTTTTGAACTGTATGGTTTTTCTGAACTCACACGACAATTACTTAAAAGATGCTGTGAGTATTTAAGTTAGAGAACAGAGGAATTTGGCCCCACAGAGATATGTGACGGGTCTGTATCTTAATAAGGAGGTACTATTTAAAATTCAGGGATTCCGTACTTTGGGTTCTCACACATTAATGAAATTCATCCAGCACTTGCCTTCGGCCTTTGCATTCCTTCAAAGGTATATGCAAGAACAGGAACAGTATAAATATAAGGCTTAATACAGTATAAATACAGGACTTGATCCCACTTCTACTGAGGTGGCTTTGTGCTTTGGTGATGATTGCAGTGTAGGTAAGTTCATACACTGCATTAACAATGACACTTTGCTTTTGATGATGTATAGGTTGAGTGATGTACAGCAAAAAGAGCACCAAACTACTCCAGTCACATCTTTCTTTCTGTTGCTACTTTGTTCCTCATTTCTCTCTCTCTCTCTTTTATTTTTTCTTTCTTTTTCTTATTTATTTTTTTAATCCAAATAAAAATAAGTATCACCAGTAGGGGGAATAGATGTATTAAAAAACAAACTCAAAACATTTTTATTATTGATTTGGATGGCAGTTGGTTCACTTAAAAAAGTTATTATTTTATTGCTTTATTATGTCTTCAGCGAGAGAAGTGTGTCAGGGCAAAGTACGATTCTTAGATGTGTATGTAGCAGAGATTGTGGTTTATAATTTATTCAGAAATATGGGAATGCCATTTCATTTCCTGGACATACAGTGATCAGGCCAGAAAGGGGATATTCTGCTCACCACTACTCCCCCAGCGCTGCTTCCACTGTACACCTGTACTCATCTCCCATAACTGATAACAAAGGAAGTTGTGGAAGAAAGGGGAAACAAGCCAGAAGGAGAAGGAA
>VXBS01004700.1:65306-82806 GCA_013400255.1 Sitta europaea | reverse complement strand
GTATGTTTGTGTTCACACGCACCGATTGATTTGTTATAGCCAAAATATTGTTTCTATAACAACCTGCAGGTCCTTAACTAGGCAAACAGCAGATGAACAGGAATCCAAGTGGGAGGTGAAGCGAAATCTGATCCTCCTCAGAGAACTGGGAGCAGGAGGAGGAGAAGGGAGAAGATAAGGAGGAAGAGGATGAAGAAAAAGAAGAAGAGAAAAAGTGATTTTACGGGGACAGTGGAAGGTATGGAAGTGAAGGGATGGCAGAAAGTTGCCTGGCTCCATTCTTGCCCTTCTGTACTCCGACTGATTTTCCTCCCCTGAGACTCCTCTGCTCTCCAGAGCCTTGTGTCAACAGGCAACGAAGTCTTTGCAACTCGGATTGCTCCCACCGTGCAAAGGGCTATTGGGGCAATTTTCCCGCCTTTCCAGCCTTGGATGAGGCTCCTGTTTCCGGGCCCAGTTGATGCATAATGCATCAGGGCTGCCGGCAACTGACAGCCCCTCAGCCAGCGTCTACTTGAAAAGCAATGGTGCTAATCAAAGTCGACACATTTGAATGTCCAGACACACACACAGAGAAATTTACTAATCAAAAAGTGTATTTCCTAGGGCTGTCTCCAGAGAAATCCGCAGGAAGAAATTGGAATAATTTATTAGCTTACAAGTTTTCGTTGACAGTTAGCCCAAGGCTATTTATCTCTGTAATAGAGAACGTCTCCAATGTGGCAAAATTGACCAAATCAAACAGCTTTGATCAGAAAATGAATCTGGCAAGGCTGTCTGTCTGTGGGTCCCAGGGGAAAGGTGGGAAACAAACAAAAAGATTTAACAAGTGGTCAATAGGAGAAAGAGAGAGAGAGAATTTGCAGCCTGGAAAGTCAGAAGCCTGCAAAAATCTTCACACACAAACACTGAAAGGAATTACTGGAGAAATAAATTATGTCTCACAACTTAACGTTTAACATTTTACACGTGCATAATTGGAGCTATGCAGCCAAATGCGATTCTTGCATTAAAGTGATGAAAAAATAACTGCAGTAAGGGGAAAATGTTTTAACTTCTCCTTAAAGGAAAACAAAATACAGAGAATTACACATCTTCACAAGAACACTGGTACCTTCACTGCAGTTTGCACTTACTGTCCATTAGTAATACCTGCTTTGGCACAAAGACTCAGAGTCCCACAGACTCAGCATGTTGAAAGCCATCACAGAACCAACAGCAAATTTTATTTCAAGGAATCAGAATGTGTTTCAGCTGTTTCACTGCACAATTCAGCCATTGATTTAACCATCTTCCTGTTGATGACTAAGACTTTTTAAATGAAAAATAATAAAATGGAAGAACTATTAGGGATAAAATTAAAACAAACATAGGACTTTGATTTATGTAATGCGCTAGACGTGCCTTCTCTTGTAAAGAAAATTTTTACCTGTCAGAGAGCATCCCACAGCAGAGAATACAGAGGAAAAGGTTCAGTATAGCAATCAGAAGCTTTTAAATTGCCTCAGTTCTATTTTTATATTACTTAGAAATATATACTTTCTAGTAATCCATGTGAAATATCAGATAATTATACCTATAAATGGAAAACATAATTATTTTTTGGAATTAAACTGCTTTGAGATAATTAGATATAGATGCCTCAGATGGCCATTTCATTATTATACTATATCCTTAATGCCTCACAGAGAACAGACTAAAGAACTCTATGCTGGTTCCCCTTTTGTAGGGATTGCAACACTTCTTCCCTGGTAGGAAATGGATTTATTTATTCAGATTCTTGTGCTTTACTGGCTTTAAGTAGAAAAAGGCACAAGTAATGCCTCTCTCTCCTAATAAATGTTTCAGATTATGTGAAAGAAGCAAAAGTATAAGCCATCTTAACTTAATAACAAAGGATCAGCAATTTTATTTTGCTTGTATTGGTGAATTGAATAAGCAACCTGCAAAGAGAAGCACTCAAACAAGTTGAGATTGAAAGCACTCCAGAAAGCAACCAGGCAGCCTAGTCAGATACCCAGCAGGAAACTGAAGGTGACAAGTTACCTTCTCACATCTTTTCAGGCCACTTTATGGGACCGTAAGTCCTCACACCTGATCTATATTGTTATATACACTTAGAGAGATCAGTAGGGAATAGTCTGGGAATTTATTTATTTATAACTGTTTGAGGTGATAAATTTATCAATTTGAGGAGAAGACAGAGGCTGGCCTCTTGAATGTTATTCATCTAATTCAATTTTGAATGGTTTTGTATTTTTACATTAAATATTCAATACAAGCTAGTTTTGTACTTGGAAAAATGGAAATTCAAATAATTGAGAGTCTAAAGATATTGGCACTGTATATGGCATGTTTTGGTATCACTGGGCTGGACCATGAATCCCTTCATTGTTTCTTAGATGCTTGTGAGGCAAGGAGGACTTTTGCCTCATTAAGAAATTGGCAGTATTTTTTATTTGCATTGTATAAAAACAAACTAAAACAACTAAAAGTTTTATTGATTATAGTTTCTATGTAATAGATAAAAGTTCAGAATTTTCATGGCCTGGCAATGTAAGAGGCAGAATGGTATGAGTAATAAAGCCAGACAAACCATGTTTCCAATCCCTCTTCTTCCACTAGACTACTGTTTTACAGTTTACTGTTTTGTAGGACCCAAGAAACATGAACACTGAATTTGAAAAATCTGCTAAATTTTCATCATTACCTCTGCAGTCAATATGCTCTTTAGACACTTAGCTTCTCCTGTGAGATTTGGTTTTCTATCTCACGGTGTGATCCCTGAATTTGAAAATATTTTTAAAAGGTTTTCCCTTTGCAAGTCTTCATGTGAATTTTCCTTTTTGTAAAATAGAACCATGTATTTTACTTTTTCTTTAAAAGGCTATGAGTGCTATTCATAAGAATTATAATATGGGCCTTTGCTCAGCACCACCTAGAAAACAAGACGTTTTCTGCTGGCTTTTGTAGAGTTTAAATCAAGACCTATAACTGCTAAGCTTTATTTTAGAAGCTGCATTCAAGATGGTGGAGATATTCTCCATATAGGTGGTAGGATGGATCCTGATAAAAAACAGGGATGAGGCTTATTTGATGAACTGCAGATATCTGCCTCTGCTCCAGAGAAACAGGCACATTTTAGGTTTGAGTCATTGAAAAGCAACAGTCCAAAAAAGGTTGGATGAACTGTGTTAACCAGCAGAGATACGGGTAATCAAAGAGTAGATCTAGAAAGTTAAGCAAGTCCAACTGAGTGGGAATTATTTATGGGATTGATATGGAGTTGGCTGATGATAGCTGAAGTTTCTTCTATACTCCCAGTGAGTAGTTAATGTAAGACTGGTTAGAATGGGATTCTGTCTTTAATGGTCCAGTAGAAAGGGTCCTGAAAGGTCTTGGGTTTCTACGTACAAGATATTCAAATCTCTTTGAGGCAGCCCTGAAAGTCACCCTAGAGACAGTCTTGGGCTTACCTGTTGTGCAGAAACAGAGGCTGAAGGGTTATTGCTCTATAGAGCTTCCTGACCTGTGGAAGTGTGTGGGGGAGGTGCACATCTCCTCTCCATGGGATCCAGTGACAGGATGCATGGAAATGTTCAAAATTTCACCAGGGGAGGTTCAGACTTAACATTAGTAAGCATTTCTTTACTAATAGATGGTCAAACACTGCAATGGGGTTCTTAGTGAGGTGATGATACCCCAGGCCTGTTGCTGTTCAAGAGACATTTAGGCAATGCCATTAGTAATGTGATATAACTCTCTCTCAGCCCTGAACTGGCCAGGCAACTAGACTAGATGATTGATGCAGGTCCCTTCAAACTGAAATATTCTATTCTATTCTATTCTATTCTATTCTATTCTATTCTATTCTATTCTATTCTATTCTTACTGATACCTAAACCAGTAAAGTAGTAAGACTCTTGTAAGTCTTTCACTTTAATTTCTGAGTGCAATTCAAGACATTAAAGATAATCATTGGTACTCTAGATGATACAATGGTCTATTTGAGGAATGATGTGATCCTCAAACCTTCAGATAACAAGTCTTCACATTTTTTTTCTTTTTTTTTTTTTTTTTCTTCCTGGATAAATATCATCACTGATCTCTCACAAATTCCTTTAAATGAAATTGTTGAAATGCATTGCACTGAGGAAGAGAGAAACTGAAGGAAAAAAAAATTATGCAGAACAAAACCCCAAACCAATNAACATTAGTAAGCATTTCTTTACTAATAGATGGTCAAACACTGCAATGGGGTTCTTAGTGAGGTGATGATACCCCAGGCCTGTTGCTGTTCAAGAGACATTTAGGCAATGCCATTAGTAATGTGATATAACTCTCTCTCAGCCCTGAACTGGCCAGGCAACTAGACTAGATGATTGATGCAGGTCCCTTCAAACTGNCAAAAAAAAAAAATCAAACAAGTGTTTCTGTCTAAACCCAAGAAATTTTGAAATGGAGGTTGTGAATTAAAGAAAAGTTGATAGCTTTTTCTTTTTCTTCCTTCACTCCAATTTTTTTCCAGAAACAACTTCTTTTATATAGCCATTTTGCAATGATACTAATAACTGGCATAGTACAAAAGCCTGCAAGTAGAATATTTGTCCTCTGCCACTGTTGGCAGCTCTCTCCGATCCAAAACTTACCTGACACATTCATCTGTGTTTCCCTGATGGAAGTGACGTGGCCAGGACAGTACTGTAAACTTCAACATTTTTAGCCTGCAGAAAGCCATTGACTATGTTTTATTTCTTGTCAGAACAGAAATGCACATTGTCAGATGCTGCCCCTTTGCCTCCTATTTATGTTGACATGAACTGTACTACTGCTTTTTCTATTCTCTTCTGGGCTGAAAGGATGGGAAAATTGTCTTTGGATGGAAGTGTCTTCTTCCTCTGCATAAAAAGTTGTTTTTCCTTTTTAACCTCCCTGTTTGGAGCTTGGTGTTCCTTTTATTTTGCAAATTAATATTTTCTTGGCAATGTACTATTTAGATTTGTTTTATTAATATTATGCTTCCCACTCCCTACCCCAAAGCCAGAAATGAGGCACACTAATCTTCATCAGGATGTCCTTGGTGCTGTGTCGGAAGCCCTGGTGCACACCAGAAAGAGACAGTATTGAACAACTATCAGTTTCTCCCACTGTGATTTTAAACAGCAATATTATCTAGATAAATTGTTAAGTTATGGCAAATGTCTTAATTTGTGTTTTGATCTGATCCTCCTAGTATTGAAAGGCTTTTAATAGAATATGTCTCCATATTGTTCTAAAACAATAATGCAGTTCTGAAGAAAAACAACCTTAAAAATCTAACTCATAGCAATTTAGTTATTTCTAACGAGGGACATTCAATCAGATTTCAGTCAAGACTGCTGTGATCAAATACTCTATCTCTCCCAAGTTATGAGGTTAGGGGTATTCCATACATCTAAATTAAATTAATGGTGACCTCAAAGAACCAAATTATTCTAGGACTGGGTCACCATCCAGATCCTGGTATTGCAGAGAAGTCATAATACTTCTCAGATGACTCATAAGGGCAGATCTCTGTTCTGCAGCCTCTCACATACAACACAACCTTTGCCTTTATCAGCCATGGTCATGCAGCAAGGCCATATTGTCTTTATGTGTCCAGCATATTCACAGAGAAAACACACCTGTAACACATTTTGATGTGTTTTATTATGTAAGTCATCCTGTGATACTGTGGTAGCCTGGGATTTTGGAGAGATAAGCCTTAATGTGGCTTGTAACTCAGCATAGACTTATGGCAGACTTTATGGACCTGTAGGATGCTGGAAATGCCTTCTTTCTTGCCAAGGTCTGAGCTGCTTTCCCCATAGAATATCTCTTTCTGCCTTTAACTTTTCATAGTGTCCAGACTACCTTGACACGACCTAAGCAGGGATTCCAGATGTTTTTGGTAACACTAAGCTGTATTGTGTGAATCCCTGTGTACGTATAGGATCTCCCAGCTGAAGGCCCTTGAGATCAAAATTCCCTTCCCTTCACACTTAATAGACCACTGGTCTAATTGGCTTTTGGGTGCGATACAAAACACAGATCCTGTACAGGCTCTTACTCTTCACAGAAGGGCACAGTAGAGAACAAATTAGGGCAAACCCATTTTGAAAGCAGTGGCAGAGCCAGCCCCATGTAGACTCATCATGGGGACACAGGGCAGAGAGGCAACCACAAGCATGCAGTGCTGGCCAGACTTTTAACACACACACAAATCTAAATGCCCAGACTTACTGGGAGGGCTTTTTACTCACTGATCTTGCACGAAGGCAGTGAAAACTCACTGCCTACTCTTCCAGTGGCATTTTACAAGAAGACGTTGAAGGCAGTTGCCTCTATCATCTTTGACCCACTGTGGATTGCCATCACCTCTGAGACACGAAGTGGAGAGAGGTTTTGTAGGAATACAAATGGGTACAATCGATAGAGACGCAAGACCAGATGCTTTCTGAGTGGGCACTTCTCTCTGCACTTCCATGGCACGCATTTCAGTAGAAGGAAAATGAATTTATTTGTCACAAATTTTGTATTTTGTGTGTTTATTTATTTGTTTATATTTGTTTCCATCTTTTGTGCTATAATGTATTTCCACTTCATTAGCAAATGCTCAGCCCTTCACAGGTATTGTTATATGAATTTTTTCTTGGTAGTTTTAGTCATCTTCCTAAGCCACTGTTCCAACAAGCCAGGTTTACAGACAGGTTTTTTATTGGTATTTTCTACATAGAGACTAAAACAGAAATGTTTGAGAGAAAGCCTTCCTTAAAATAAGGAAAGAGGGATTCTGCCTCATCTTTTTTAAAAATAAACTTTAATATGTGTTGTTTTTACATGAGCCAGATTTCTTCTCTGAGGTTTGTCATGTAATTCTGGTAGCAGATGCTTTCCTGGCAGCTTCTTTCTCAGACCTTGGGTCATTATCCTCCAATGTCACCCAGCTAACTATCAACACAGGCAGGAAATCACTCATGAATCATGACTTCTGTGCATCTCTTGGACCTCAGATCTCCTCTGACCTTAAGCGCTCTCTTCAATTCCATTAAATAAATTAAATGTTTAAATTACCTATATTAGCTTTAATTGTATAATTATAGAGTCAACGAGAAATAAATCTGTAAAGGGGAAAGTCTAATCTAACAAAAGACTTGCCCTCACTTCGAAGTGGATGAACATGCCAGAGGAAACGATAGAGGCCTCTGTAGAAAATCAGCTTATGTCAAGGTTTCATCTACTATAATCATATGGTATAAAAAATACTAGATATTTTATTTGGGTGCAAATGTCCTCATGTTATTTCAATGTTTTATCGTTTTATCATTATCATTATGTCATATCTGGGAGAAAACAGCAGCTTTTTATGCACTGGGATGAGGATGTAATGAAAGCCTTCCTCTGAGACACACACAGATTCCAGGCAAAAGTCAGGGGACAAGAACAACAAATAAAAATTCTAGTACTAGTAGAAGTATCTTAAATTGAATTGTTTCAACATGAAGAATGGAATTAGAAGTTCAATTCAATATAATTAAATTTAATTAAGTTTGATGAACTCAGATTTGAGTTAAACTATGCTCTTTTGCAATGTCAACAGCAGTCTCCCGTATCTCCATTTACCTGTAAACTGTCCCTATGAAAAAAAGTTTTGGGAAGATGAGTATCCAGATTCATGTTGCCTAGGGATTAAGTTATAGGAGCT
This sequence comes from Sitta europaea, assembly GCA_013400255.1. Lineage (NCBI taxonomy): Eukaryota > Metazoa > Chordata > Aves > Passeriformes > Sittidae > Sitta > Sitta europaea. Next base: position 75,083 of record VXBS01004700.1, on the reverse strand, counting down.
TGAATGTGAGCCTAAGACTAGATCTTATTATTTCCCTTTGTATAAGGCTCTAGGCGCAGGCACATCCCAGGGAGCGATGGAGGAATTATGCATCAGCAAAGGCAATTTGCAGGAGATACCAGGACCTCAGTCCTTTGCCTTTTTAATTTCTCTTCTGCACTTCAAGACCACCTTGCAGGATAGATAGGAGCTGTTGGAGCTCTAGTCAGGCAGCAGAGCAGAGGACCAAGTGGATGAGAATGATGTGTCTTGTGAGAGCTGGCAGCAATACCTCTGTATCTTCCAAAAAGTGTTTGTCTAAAGTTTTCTTCTATTACACTGGGGACTGACTGAAGCTGGCCTCCATGTCTGAGTGGTTAATAAAGTTGATTTACACTGTTTATTTCTGTCAGGAGTCCATCAAGCATACTTTATTTTGCCTCTGCTAAGTCCCCAATATGTTACTCTATAGTCTGCTTCCCCAGACACATCGATTTCATAAAAAGAAAAACATCATTACAACATATTTCCAAACTAGTCATTCACAAAGGAGAGAAGTGCATTTATTCTTAGCACCAACTAACAGTTAACTCTGTTTATGCTGGCATTATCTTTTCATTGGTAAAATATATGTGGAAAAACAGTGCGTAATGAGCAACTCCTGTTGATTACAGTGATTTTGACTTAAAAGTTGGTGTGTGGGGTGCTGTAGCTTGGTTTGCCAACTGTCTTAAATAAAAATTATGTTAGGGAGGTAAAAAGGCTTCCTTCCCTTCTTTATTAAGTCTTTTCTCCTTTAGGTAAAATTTCCCATGGAAGGGTTTATTTTTTCTGTCAGCTCTGCTGCAGAGTTTTGCTGATGGCTCTCCTAGTGCTGTGCTCCTACCCTCCAGGAAGAGTGGGAGAAACATCTCCCATGGAGAAAGACGGGAGAAGAGTTACCTCTGACACCTGCAAATCTGGGAATTACAATAGCCAAGACATCCTATAGCAACAGGGGAGAAGAAACTCTCCCAACACCCAGCAGCTCCAGGGAATTAGGCTCAGGGTTTTATAAAGACAAACTGCCATTGCATCACATATACTGAAAAACAAATTGCAGGGAAGCTGGGCTATGAATTGATTTTCATTGATTAAATTCTCATCTCAGTGTGCTGGAATAGTGTGGAAGATCCAAAGGATCCTGTTGCATGACAGGTCTACATAAATCCAAGGATTTATGTCAGAGCTTTATGGAGTACCTTGGGAGTATCCAGTTTTTGTCTCTATTTGAATGTAAAACTGTGGTTGATTTTCAAAGAAAATATTAGTTAAAACCTCATTTAAGATTCAGGATCCATAGGGTATGTCATTAGTCTCACAAAAGTCTTCCCAATGTTCAGAGTCATGTTTTTGGCAAATAAGATTATAAATGGAATAAGGAGACACACACAAAAAAAAGTTAACTTAGCTGTCAGAAAATTAGATTTGTCCAATAATTTAAATGGCCTATATGCAAAGGTTTGCTAAATGTTTGAGATACTGTAAGAGTGTACAGGAGAGCTCAGCAAAAGAATTTCTTTCCACTTATCTTCAACTGCCATGCCCAGGTGTGGCCGAACAACCAAAACAAAACACACATGATAAAGAATGCCATAAAGAATGCCTAAGACACCTCCAAGTCTCTGCTTGTTAAACAGAGCTCTGATGTAAACCAGATGCGCACAAAACCTCAAAGCTCTACCACTATAGGTCCAGGGGAATACAGCCTCCAGGAGATGGAGCAAAGTCATGCCTTCATGCAACATTTCACATTGAGCATTAATCCTCATGAAGTCCCTTGGCTCAAGCACAGCAAAGCCAAGGTAAAAATACAAGCTGCACTTTTTCACACGAAAGTTGTATTTGTTGCAACTGTTTTTGAGGATAATTTGCTACATTCTTCTGGAGATGGAAGATACTGATAGGTATCTATACCGTCAGGACTTTGTCAGTGCTTGATCCTGTGCTTCCCCCCATCACCTGATGATGGATACTTTCCATCCGTCCTCATACTGAACTGTGCAATTCTCTTGTGCTGGAATGCCAACAACAAGCTTGACAATGTTGAAGCTGCTAGTGGATAAGTTGATGCCCTACCATACTGATCAACATTATAATGCTTTGTTTTGTGGTCCATGGTAGAATTAATGTGTTATCTAGACTGCATGCTTCCCAAAGACTCTATGCTTCTGCTTTTGTACAGCTTCTTGCACAATGGAGTCATGGGCTGGTTTTTTTATTTCAGGTGCTATGTTATTACAAGAAGTGCAGATATTCCATTATTACAAAGAATGAATAGTAAGAAAAGTGAACAGATTCAAGTGAGAAATACCTGAAGCAAAACAAAAATTGTATTCTAAAACGTTGAAGGAGCAGATACTACAATGGTGGGATTGTCTAGATGCAACCAATAGGGGATGATTAGATTGTATTTTTAGCAAGGCACATTTGCAATGAATGGTTTGAGGATAGTTTGCTACCTTTGTGGGAGATGGAAAATAATGATGTATATCAATATTAGCAAGACTTTGTAAAAACAGGGGCTTATTTTATTTTTCATGGGAAAAATGTTGATTTCACTGCAATTTAAAAAATCCCAAACAGAATGCTTGAACATTTAAGGTTCCAAATCGGTAGAGTATAAAGACAGCAATGCTGTCACCAATCTCTCACAGATTCAAAGGTTCTGGAATTTATTTAGCCTCTCAAGAAAATGGCATTCTCAGATGAACCAGGAGTACCTTGCTTATTATAAAAAGGTAGACTTGGAAGAGTTACATCAGCATTTTGTCTGAAACAATTAACTAAATATCAACTATTGATAGTCAGAAAATCCATGGATATTTTTTGCTCATTTGTGTCTGGTGGTGGTGGAACAATTAGTGAAGGCAAAGGTTACTCTTGTTCTGGAAAAAAGTTACTTGCATTAATTTTGTTCTGGCTTTGTACAACTAAGCATCCTTTATTGGTATCACGTTTTTGTGGTTTGAGCTGGGCTGCAAGTAGAACTTTTTGCAGTTTTGAAAAGTTAAGTGTGACGTGAAAGTCACATAGGAACAACTCTAACTTGTAAGATTGCTCATTTAACTGATCACCAAAGGATTTCTTGATGCTGGAAGATTCACAGAAGGTAGATTCTCCAGCTCAAGTTGGCTTTTCCTGAATTAGTTTAGTAATGAATTGCACTCAAATAAGGAGTACTTTGTTGCATCATGGAGAGAGGTTCTGTGAACATGAAAAGGATGGAGAAAAAAGGATGCTTGTTTGAATTCCACAAACAAGCAATAGATGACCACTTAAGACAACAAAGCTGGAGGGCAGAATATGTACGAATGAGCCCGTGTGAGAAGTCCATGAGCGAAAGATGAAGAGAGAGGGAGAATAAGATGGTCTGTTGAGGAGAGTAAACCAAATTTATGAAGTGGATGTATCAAAACTCAACTAGGAAAACCACCTTGATTTCTCCCTTCTTCATTTTTCTAAACTGTTCAACATTGAATATTGCCACGTTCAATTCTGTGAAAATTTGGATGACTGACAAAAATATGCTGAAGATTTTTGTCAGAGACAGTGCTTTTTCTGGCTAATAGCTATTCTGCAAAAGTCCATCATTCAACTGATCCAAAATTCTAATCTGTCTCCAAAAGGCCATTATAAAATGGGAGATCTGAATAGGCTATGACTTCTAACATTATGTCATCTACGCATATAGAGCAGTGAAGAGAAATGCTTACATGAAAATTTGTATCTAATGAATATTCTCAGAGAGTATGGAGAGAGAAGTAGAAGCTATGAATCATTGTAGATAAATTAATTTTGGAGTTCTCAAAGAGAGCTCAAAAAGATTTGATCTTGAAAAGAAATGCTGCCACTCACGTTCTCTTCACAAACCTTTCAGGAAGGTTTGAAAATCAGATGCTAGGAATCTGAATTTTGGAACGCTTATAATCTGTATATACTTCTGAAAATCCAGGCCAAAGTATTTTCTGAAAAGTGAATTATCTTCACCGATACAAGAGATACTTGGTGTTTTAGTATTTTTATGACACATTATTGACAAAGTCACAGTATTCTAAGTGGTTACTGTAGTGTTAGATTCTTAAAAAATAAAATTTAAAAATATACATTTTTTCGAATGTTTTTGCTTTTCTTTGTTTTGTTGTTNATAATAATTATTATTCTATCTAAATTCTTATTTATTATAATTCTTCCCAGGACACTCAGAAGGATTTTGTGATTCCCACACTGTAGTTTTTGGCCTTGTGAAGGAGCAAATTTTCTTACTCCCAACCCAAAAATTTCATAATATGGAAGAAAATTTTTCCATCATCTTCCCCAGGACCTCTCTGCTTTACAGTACTCAAATGTCCTGGCTATTTTTCCAGCAATATTTAATTTTTTTTAAAGAATGGACCTGTCTGCAAATTGAAAAAGGAAATAAATTGCCCTTGTGTTAAGATACTCTGCAGGATTGTACCACATCCTATCCATATGGTTTTGGCTCCAAGGCAGTGATGTGATGTGATGTGATGTAATGTGATGTGATAACCCCCGTATTTGCATAAATTTCCTGGGCAAGTTGAAAGCATATAAGCTACAAATGCAGAGAACACAATTTTCTAACAATGATGAGGAGCCTGGTGAAATTTTAAGACCCTCAGTCAAAAAATAAATGAGAGATAAACTACTTCTTTCTGTGTTGAGCCTTCATTAGAAGCTTCATTCAAGTTTCAAGGAGAAGCAAGCTCTAATTTGACTATCTTTCTTTGTTGAGATAAATGTGGACATTACTATTGCTCCATTTACTACTAACTTGCATCATACAAGAGTTAAAATGCTTCTTCATAAGTCCAGACTTTTGGACATAAAGACAGACACACAAATCTGCATGGAAACCACAATCACTGATCAATGGGAAACAAATTCTCCATGTTTTTTTTTATCTCATATTTGTGCCTGCTGCAGTGTCATGGTTTCAATTCGAAACTGGGCAGAAACACCAATTCGTGTTCTGGTTTGGTTTGCCAATTTGAAAGTTCCCAATCAAGAGCAAAGCAGGCTTAAGCTTAAAAGTAATAACTAACTTTATTAACTAACACTAAAAGAAAAAAAAATAAGAAGAATGAGAATGAAACCTTAAAAACACTCTTCCTCCCTCCTCACACTTTCTTTTCTCCCAACTGACAATGTAAAGAAAACAACACTCAGAAATCTCAGTCAGTTTTCCACTTCTAAAACAGTCTTTCTTCAGTTCACTTAGGGAGGGAAGCACTTCTTCTTTGCTGTGAAAAATTCCACCACAACAAAACAGTTCTCTCATGGATCCAGTCTTTCATGAACAGCAATTGCCCGGAAGATCTGCGTTCATGAAACTCCTCCCACGTTCACAGTTGTGTCTCTGGGCCACATCAACGTACCCGGTTTTATTTTAAAGATAACTGTTCAAAACAAAGGTCCTCTTTATTTATCTTTGGGACCACCTTCACCTCCAAGGAACAGAGATTCACTTCTTCTTTTGAGGAAAAAGAGTTTTTATCACTTCAGCTCTCTGTTCAACTTCTCATGAAATCAACAGTCCCCTCAACATTTCACTCATTTGCTCAGGTCTACAATTTGAACTCTTTTATTTCCCCCATACTTCTTTATGGTTTAAAGGAAATATCTCAATATGTTATAGCCAACTACCATAGCTCACAAGAGTCTTTTACAGCTCAAAAGCAACTTCCCACACTCCTTCCACCTGGACTTTCACTCCTTCTTCACTGACTGTGATACTTCATGTGGTCTTTACACATCTGCATTCTAATTTTCTCTCACTGGAGAGAGGATGGAGGCTTTCCAGGTCCCATCTGTGCACTGATGCACTGAAAGAGTTAACAAGAGATGGTGTCCGACCTGGCCAACAGTGCTGGAGCTGTGCCAGGCCAGGCCGGGCAGTCCATGGTGTCCGATTTCACAGCCGTGCTGGGAGGGGGCAGATCTCAGAGGGCCGGTGCCAAAAGCAGCTACTGCTGGACTTTTGCTGCTGGGGGTGGGAAGTTGGACAGATCCTAAAATTCCTTTTCCACCCCTCGGTCTTACCAGGGTGTCTGGTCCGGAGCATCTCCCTCCCTCTCTCTCCGCCCAGCGTTACAGCAGAGGCAGGTTCAGCCGGGCCAGCAGCAGAGCAAATTCCATGCTGGCAGATGTTCCCAAATCAGCTGAGCCCTGCCTGGCCCCCACAGCCTCCCCCTGCCCCCACTTGGCCTAGGGCCCGAGGAGAGAGGTGTTTTCTACCCGACAGCTGGAAGGAAAAGGAAATAAGAACTTTCAAAGGTAATAAGAACTAGAAAATTCTTTCCCATTAGTCCAATAAAAAGCCAATCTCAAAACCAGCCAGCTCACTTCCCTGGGCTAGTCAAACCACCACATGCAGTAATATCAGACTGCCATATGCAAATTTATAACTTTTAAAGAGGGACAAGTGAGAGGAACAATCAGCCTGTGCCTAGTAAACATTGGTCAGTAATGATCACTGGTCAAATTTTGCAGGTTTTTTTGCAGGTTTTTTCAAAACTTCCTTAATCTGTTTGCAGGAAGGCAAGGTCTGTGCTGCACAGGTTGTCCCATATTCCATCACTTCAAAGCACAAGAAAACAAATGGCGTAAGACCCAGACAGATTAAACCAGAGAGATAAATGCGAAAGAAGGGACATTTCCAAAATTGACTTATCTTATTTACTCAATACACTTTGCTTTGGAGCAGTAGCTTGTATGTTTTTGCTAGGGAAAATGAACAGCTGAATGAGCAGGAGCACACTACTTGCCTGTTTTTTCACTTATTATCTTTCTTCATCTTTATCTTTCAAAATCTTTTAAATTACGCTTTTACAGGAAATATGAAAATCTGTGGTTCACAGAAAGGAAGAATTAAAGACATTATTATTTTCAGAGCACAGATTGTCCTGGGTACTCTTTGAGAAATGGTCTAAGTTAGGAGGAGAGACCTGTCTTTGAAGAGCAACAGAGAGAAGGGAAGGGTCCTTAACTTAGGAGAGATTTTATTTTAAAAACTGAGGAGGAAATATAAATTCAAAGAAAAATATTAAGCATAAAATTAAGTTGATGAAGACATGTTGAAACTAGAAGTTGCCAATAGCTGAAACACTAATGACTAGATTTGACAACTATTGAGATATGAGGAAACCTGTTTGTGCTATACAGCCAGAAAGTAGACTACCTGATTCCTCCTGAAGCTAATATCTAAATATTTATGAAGAAGTATCAAGGCTCTGTGAAAATATAATATATAATATAATAAGGCAATGGAACGTATTTGGGTGGTTTTGGCAAAAAATTGTTCATTAATGTTATTGATGTACACTGGAAGGCATCTGATGTGAGGTTCATAATTGAAATGTTACAAACACTTCAGCATATGGATCCTTCACATTCACTTAATTGCCAGTTTAGTAATAATTTTATGTAATGAGAAATTATTAATAATACGTGAAATACTAAATTGACGTAATCACCAAAAAAAGTAATATGATATCCACTGTGCAAAGGATGTTATAATTCCAGGTGTGTTCGTTATATGTTAAGCAAGTAATATAACTGGTCAAATTCATCTTTCAAAACTATTGACTCTATAAAGTAGTACTAATTTTTTTATAATTGTCTTTAAAGGTAGGACTATTAATCAGATATTCTTTTTATTCCCTCATCCTTAACATTCCTTATTAACATCCTGTTATGACAAAAAAAAATTGACAAATGATCATTAGCAAACTGCCTTAGAGTTTTGTGGTGCAAGTCCTTCTGTGAAATAAATCTCTGTATGCTGATTATTTGATTATGTAGGCAGATACCAACATCCTGTTCAGATGGGTGAGGAAAGGGGACCAAATTTGTCTCTTTTCCAGTTGTAGTTTAATCATTGTGGAAGATTGTGGTAGTGGGACAAGAGATCTTTTATCTCCAGCACACCAATAAAAATCTTCCCTAAGTTTGCAATTACTGGAAGTCAATAGCCTATTGGTATGAGAAATGTACTCTTTGAGGACAAATGTCCACAACACAGTTATCACCTCCATTGCCACACAGAACAGATTGAGCAGGCACGGAGAATGTCAGGCACCTCCCCAGGTAATCCTTGTCACAGCAGGATCGGCGCGCGCTGATGTGGGGACCAGTGAAGTGTGCAAGGCCGCTCATTCTCTGGGAGCCCTGTCTAGTCTATGACTTCATTTTCCTGAGTCATTATTCTGACACATCTCATGGGCAACATCTTCAGTGAGAGAAAAGAGCCAATATGAGTTTTACTTAAACTGGTATAAATCAAGAGAAACCCTACTGAAGCCAATGACTTTCCACACAAAATCACAAAAGCAAGAGGTAAACTGAAGCTACTAATGAACAACAAAATAGAAACAATGTCTTCAATTTCAGTTTACCTCACTTCAGTTTTAAGTGGGAAAAAAAGAATTTAAGTTCTCTGGTTCACCTGATCTGGGAGTGGGAATTGTGAGGCTTAAACTTTGATGTAAAAAATTCATTGTGTGCAATTCATTGTGTCAAATTAAAAAAATTAGTAAACCAGGATTATTACAAGTGCCTTTAGCTCTTATGTTCATTTTTCATAAAGCTTGTATCAGTGACAAACTCTGGTTTAAATCGAAAGGATAAAGATCTGTATATTTACTGGAAGAAGGCATTTTCCAAACTTCATTTCAAGAAACTAGATGACACACATGAAAATGTAAATTAAAGGTCAATTTTATTTCCATTTTAGGTGGACATTGCTTTCAAATGTTAAGAAGTTTTGGATAAAGGATTCACTTTGCACCTAAGGAATGCACCATTCCAGATTTTGCTCAGACCAACCAGTGAGTCTTCACAGGGCAACAGCTGTATGGAGAAAGATTCAGGACTGGAGTTTATTCATTATTTCATGCTTTCTTGAACAGCTTTTTAATAAAATCTTACAATAAAATATGAGTTTTAGTACTTCCAGTGCCTTTTAAAATACTGAATTATGGGACTTGAGCAGTTCCTTTTTGATTTTCTCCCTGGAAGAATCTATATAGAAACAGTGTAAACTATATTCAACAGCAAATACAACACAGCCCTTAAAGACATCATGTATATATGTTTCATAAGGGAGAGCAAAGGTATTATTTGTACATCCCACTATAACAAAGTAAGGAATTTTTCAGGCCATGTAAAAAGTCTGTGCTCTTTGGGTGACATAATTTCAATGCTAGTACATATGCTATGATTTGATGAATTGCAATAATTACTAAGTGCATTGTACTCTTCCCTTCTTGTTTTCACATTTGCAGATTTTTTTCTGGGAGGCTTACTAATGGTTTGTGTTTTAACCAATTTAATACCTCTTTTCTTAAAGCATTTAGAAGCATTTGTTTATATAAGAAAGTGCTGTTGAACAGGCAAAAAGGATCTATTTTAATATTTTAGAAATCAGCAAAATAGTATTGCAGAAAAACAAAGCATTACATATTGTGAAAAATGATACAACAGAGTATCTTATTTCATATAAAATGTATTAAGCAATGGCAATCATTTTAGGCAAATGTTTATTTTTTATTTGATCGCTAAGCAAGAGAGAGTTCAATTCATCTTCATTTTTGCATTTTTAAATCCATATAATTTAGTTCACACTCAAGAATGAGGCTGAATATTAATAATTTTCCTTTGTGTATTGTGAAAGTGAAAGAAAAATATTTCTCTCTCTCTCTCTTTCTCTCTTTTTTTTTTTTTTTTCTTGGTTTTGGT
>VXBS01004700.1:46328-65273 GCA_013400255.1 Sitta europaea | reverse complement strand
GCTTCTGCTTCTGGATTTGTGTATAGTAAAGGAAGCATGATGTCCAAGAAGTTATCTTGTCATCTACAACAAAAGTAGGAGATGACTATAATGTTCCTCTTCCTCTCATAAAAGAAGAGAGGAAGAATCAGAAAGGGAGTGAAAATGTAAAAGGAAGTAGTCAAATTTGAAAGGAGTAATTCAGAAAACTCTTTTTCAGATGTGGTTTGATTCCTGGTAGGCTAAAATTACAGTTAAAATTACTTATTTTGCAGCACTCTTTTTCTTTATAAATTCTCTGTCCTTACATGTAAGATTTGTATTCTAATTGAAATCAGAGGAGGAAACTCTTGCTTATATTAAATAATCTCTTGAACTCTTAGGAGTACCACTGAAATAAAACACCAACCCATACCAATTTATGAAACTGCAATCCAGCAAGTTTGCCATCTTTTTTAATCTTAAATACAATTCTGTAGAATATAGTAAGAGAGTGCATGAGATAAAAAATAGGTGCATTGACAAACACAGTTAAATGCTGTGCATTTCACCCGGATTATCAAGAAAAAAATTTCTAAGATGACACAAGTGGGAGAGTAGGCACAGTTTTCTGAAAGTGTAACCTCTAATAAGTACAGGACATATATCCAGCAGCAAGAATTAGTGATCCCATCCTGAGGTTACCAAGCAATCTCAAATATTGTTTAAGTTCATGGGAGCCCTCAGTGCTTGAACTTCTATGAAGCATGCCCTAGACAACAAGCTAAGATTTTAATCTCATAAGAAACCAGAAACAACGGTATTTGCCTTACAAAAATGACAATATAATTGTGAGGTTTTTTACATTGCAGCTGGTGAACATTTACTGAAAATTATCTACAGATACTACCTTTATTTCTCTTCGTAAACTGTCCACAAAGAGATAGTAACATTATAAAATTCTCAGCAGTACTTCTTATTCAAAATTATTCACACACTTCTCCAGTGAATTTTCTCTTCAAAATCTGCTTTTGGTGAATATTTTAGCTAGCATTCACTTTTTCATGAGTTATTCATACTAATAAAGCTTGAGCACTCAAGTGTTCCTGGAAAGCAAACGTGAAAGCATTGCAAACATGGTCTAATTGAAATCCACTTTCCACTTTGAGCAAATATTCGCAGAACATTTTTCCTACTATTTACTTCGCTTTAGTTGACATTATGGGCTAAAATCTCACTGATGTGCACTAAAGAAAGATGTTAGAGCAGAACCCTCTTCAATAATGCAGGTGCAATATTCCTGGAAGAGGCAAGTCTCTTGAACAGGCATAGCATGATTTAACCTGCTCTGTACTTTCATTTCGTTCAGAGCCAGACTGTTCAACAGCTAAGTGAACTCTCTTTATTGTTTCAACCACACGCCAAAATATAAGAACCCATGTTATACCCCTCTCTTATCTCCCCTTCAATATTAATCAATAAAGTTATTCATCTAGCTTCTTTCATAATTACCAGTTATCAACTTATTGCTGGTGTTAAGATAAGCTTGTTCAGAACACATTATTTGTTGATGACATGAGAGGATGCAATAGTGACCAGTGGGGTAACTTTTCTTACCATTTGCAGTAGATAGATAAATAGATAGATGACATGTAGATAGATAGATGGATGATAGATAGGTAGATAGATAGACAGACAGATGGATGAAGCTATTCCCCCTGAAACACCTTGCTCTATGGAAATATAAAAAAAATCTTTAGTCCAATTCATCCAAACTTCCTGTGCAGACAGGTTACAATGCATTAGGAACCTCATCTAGGAACCATTTCTAGGAACATGATAAGGTCAGTAGAGCAACAGGAGCCTCCAGAGGGAAATTATGAACTACGAGGTTGAACTATTTTCTGGATGTGCCCCTATTTCCCCACCAAGGAGAAAAAGACCCTACAATTACATAATGCCCAAGGGATGTGTCTGAGAAAAGTGGTGTTGGGGACAAAAATTCAGAACCTATTGTAACCAGTGTCACTATGTAAGAATGTCCACCATCCTGCTATCAAACTCCCTTGTAAAATTATTTTCTTTGTACCTTCCTTGAGATGTACTAGTCTAGGGAGAATCACTCATTCATGCTGGCAGTTCCCTGCTACTTTGATTGCCTTTTAAGCTCATCTCCTCTTATTTACTCATTCATTACAGACTGTTAAATGAAGCACTGAAAGGGATAAGGAGATATTACATCTCCCACAGAATTCTCGGAGGAAGAAAACTTTAAGAAAGTTTGTTACAAGTTGTGTTTATATTTCTCACAGTGAAAGCTGCATTGCTAATGTCACAAAGACTATCATCAGTTTTTTGGGGTATTGTGTTGTAAACCTAGAGAACACCATCTTTCCATAGCTTTGTGCATAGCCCCTCTGGGTTACAGCTCATTCATTTAGATGGGTGTTCTTATGTTTCCCCAGATTTGTCCTACATACAAGTTGAAGCCATTGGCTGATAAGAAACAAATGAAAAGTAATTTCCCCATAGTCCTTGACATAATACACAACCTTTGCATATAAAACAGATAATTGTAACATATGCAATTCACCCTTACGATTGTACAAATTTGTAGCTACAAAAACTTTTTCATTGGTATATATATCCTGTCACTCCAACTATATCCAGTGATTACATGCAGATAAGAAAAATATCTCTACTTCAATAGTTCTTCTTACAATATGACATATCTCATTGCAATAAATTTCCTTCAACAATGTTGCAAGACATGAAGTCAGCTTTCTCCAAGGTGGTTTCTTTTTTCTTTTGGGTTCTAAGTACTCAGTCATTAAAAAATAGTTTCCTACATACTAAATAGTGATACCTAGTCATTTTCATATAGTTAAATAAAGCACTATAGCTTGGATTTTAGGTCCAATGGCCACACCATGAGAATACAATTCATTCACTAATTAAATGCCCACTACCTTCATCACTAGTGCCTGCCAACTCCAGATTTATATTGCAAAGAACTTTCATTTTATATGATGCATAGAAAAGAAGAAAAAGAAGGGGAAAAAAAAGACCAAGACTATTAATATGTAAAAAATTACTTCTTTAAGGTCAGGAGCACCTCAAAAGAGTCACCAGAAATGGAAAGGAGTCTCTTAGGTTAATAATAATATAGTAATAATATAAATAATAGCTCTGACTTTCTCTATGTATTACAAATAGCTAGTTGACACGTTTTTGTTGCTACTCTATAATTACTGGTTTGTTGTCCTATTGGATGGAGGCAGAAAGGCATGTCAGTTTTATGTATTTTATTTTCAAAGTTCATAAAGCTAGATTAGACTGAGTTCTTGTTATGCTTGCTCCTCCCTTGCAGCAGAACTACATACTATTTCTCCTGGACATAAGTGTGAAAATTAGTATGAATAGATATTTTAAGGCTGGTTCAGTTTCAGCTTCCCTTCGTCTCTACTATCTCTACATATTCACATGTACACCTTATTTAGTTACCATTTTTAGAGGTCATTTTTATATTTTTAAATGTTTGGTAGACTTAGGGTATGTAACAATGGATTACTGTGCAATACATTAAATACTTATGGGTATATTGTGCCTTCTGTTATAATATAAAATCCATCTATTCTGGTTGATGGGTTTTAACCTCACACAGAATACTTTAAACTCCATTTGGACTTGTGCCTACAATCACCTTAGCAAAGTCTCTTAAGTAACTGCGCACAGCCTAATTAGTATGCATTATCAATTAACAAACTTAATAGCCGGCAGATTGATTAGATCCTCTGTTGCAGGGGCAGAGCTGAAGCGAAACAGAATGAAAAATCATTGCACGCATACACTGCTGCTTTGTTATTTTCTCAGATCCCCTCCTCCTCCTCCACATTCCTTTAATTAATGCATACATATGGTTCTGAATATCTTGTAAACTGGAGCTTGCACTAACTCTTTAATAAAACTCACTCGTAGATGAGAGAGCCATAGTCCATGCCTTATTTATTTCTGGCAGAAAACATAAACCATTTGTTTTCACCCAGGTCTTTCCTCTTTAAATGGTGCAAATTTTAGAGATCTGCTGTTTCTAAGCTGCTTGTTTTCACAGTGACTGATAGAGAAAAAACAGGTAAGTTGGTGCTGTGTACATCACTTTAAATAACCATTAGCTGAGAAGGTGGTTCAGGCATCATGCTGATGGTACGCTGACACATACCACAAGGTGGATGCCATAATGGCTGTTATTGAAAAAAATAGCACAAAAAAATAAAAAGACATGTGATTTTATAATGAGAATATAGGAAGAAAAGACTTTCTATTTTGAAACTAGCAATCCCTACAAAATTTCACTGTCAATTTTAGATAAAATGCTGGTATTAAACAGGATTTGCATTCTTTGATGTGAATCCTCAAAGACTACTGAAAACAACACTGAAGACTACCAGTTGGTGCCTTGCAGTAGTGGCAAGCTCAGTCCTTGGGAAAAACAGCCTTTATACACTGAGATAGAAAGCAGTGCTTACTATAGTGGAATGAGCACTAGATGCAAGTTTCAGAGTTAATATTTTATTGAGCATTTATATAGCATTTACACATGCAAATCACTGAAGAAATATTATCTAATTAATCAACAAAACATAGTGGTTGGGCAGGTCATGTAAAAGTATTCATGCTGGTTGATACTTGCAAGTCCAGTAAAGGTGCAAGCCTACTTTCCCAAAGGCATAACACATGCTGTTGTCAACACCTAAATTAGTTCTTGAGGCTCCCTAATTCCCACATCTGCACCCCTCAGTGAGGTTGTGCTACCATGATTGCTACCATTTTCCTAACCATACAGTCACAAACTCAGTGACTGAGGTTGGAAGTGACCTCTGGATCATCTGGTCCAAGTCTCCTACTCAGGTGATAGCAGTGGGCCAAAAGTAAGATTCCTTGAAGAATGGCTGCTCCTCTGAGTCCTCTGAGGAGTCATATCTGAAGAAGCTGATGGTTATAGCCTCATCTTGATATAAAGGCACTGACAGACTGAATTCCCTGGTTGATAAAAGGGTAATTGTTAAGGGTGGTGTGCCGAATTTTATTTTTCTTTTCCTAGTAAGAAGTATTAGGCATGCTGAAACAAACTCAGTAAAATACTTTGCAGTGCCTTNTCCATATCCTCACAACTTTGTCTGAGAGCCCCTTAATTCTAAAATTAGAACAATTCGGATAGAGGCTTCATTTCAAAAGAGAGTCCTGTTTGTCCCTAGCGATACCTGTCTTCTAAACTAAGACAAAGAGGAAAGGTGGCACTTATCACTGGATTGAGACATTCTTTGTCAAGTACACCGAGAAAGTTGCAGACCCTGCTGAGTTCAGGACAATGGGAGATATTTCCTCTGTCTTGCTGGCAGTTGAGAGTTCTTATCACTCCACTGTCCCATTGCAGCCCATTAAAAGAATTTCCACGTGGATTTTTCTCTCCAATGTAATTGATTTCTTTAGCCCACCATTTGTTCCTTTGTAAGAATGTTCTCCTAAACAAAAGAACGTAAGACATGTGGAAGCAGTATGCTCTGTGCTGTCTTAATACAGCCAAGCCTTAGCATGGCCTTTTTTTTTCCCACTCCCAAAAAGGCAAACACAAAGAGTTAGGAGCTATCTTTAGTCTGAGGTGCAAACTAATACATGTGAGTTAAACAAAACCAATTTAAGTGAAGTTAGAGACTATCCTACTCTCAGGTCCTGCTGATGTCACTTGGGTTTTACATAAAACATCACACAGTCTTATCTACTGTCTTCTCAAACACAAATAATTCAAACTATTTCCACTGCTATGCAGATTTTCCCCCTACATTCATCTTTTTTCTTTTTTTTTTTTTTTTTTTTAACATATATCAACTGATCTGCTACTGGTAATATAAAGTGATATAAGTGCTTTTCAAAAGAAAAACCCATACAGCAATATTGCTGTGTGTTTTGATTTAAAGAATTAGACAAACCACAGAGCTTCAGAAATGTAATTAAAGTATTTTACATAAAAAATGAGTTTCTTTGGATTATAAAAAAATCTGAAATTCTGTTACAAGAAACAATAATATATAAAATATCAAAGATATAACTTCCAGCTGAAAAAGGCTTCCCTTATTAAAAAAAAAATTCTTTAAGAAATAAAAAGACTGGAATTCCTTTGAGTCTAGGTAAGGATGGAGCATTAATTAGCTGCCAGAAAATGGTCTCTTAACACTGCAGTAAGAAATATGCCTCTAATTCTCATTATGTCACCCAAGAGAGGGGCATTAGGTCTGTAACCAGTGAAACTAAAATGTGAAAACTTTTTTTTTTAATGATTGGACTACTCAGAGAGCAAGAGGTGAATAATCACCTGCTATCAAAGTATTCACTACTCTGGATTAGCAGTGGCTCCATACAGGCCCTTTCTCCTCTCCTAAACCTGATCATGCTCTGTTTAAGATAGATCACTTTATGCAATATACAGTAAAGAAAAATAAAAAAGTAAAGAGATCATAAAAAAGTGAAAGAAAGGAGCTAATAGAGAAAAGTAAAAAGTCAATGCAGCAACTTTCTATTATCTCTACGGGTATTGTTACAGTTGTTTAACAATTCTACAGCACCTTGCAGCTGTTCATGTTATAGGTGTATTATTGTCCTAGTTTAGGGCAAATCTGGGAGAAAACCTCCAAAGGGGGACCCCTCCCGAGAGCAAACCCACACGGGCCCTCCCCCCAGGCGGTTCGGGAATGATTCCTCGGAGAGAAGTGGAAAGAACCTGTTTATTTAACAGGCACAGCACCCCCAGCACACAAAATGAACAATCCCAGGTGACAACACTCTTTCACCGCTCTGAGAAGAGATGACAAATTCAGCGAGTCTCTCTCGGGGGTGTCGCTCTGGTGTCACTCCCTCCGGCGCTGGGGATGCTGCTGCAGCCACAAGGTGCTCTCAGGTCCCAGTCCGGAGCAGGTTCCAGTAGTTACAAGAAAGGAAAAAGGGAAAAAAATAAAACAAGCAAAGCAAGAGCAAAAGCAGAAGCCAGAGCTAGAGCCAAGCAAAAAGAGCCAAGCAAAACCCAAAAGCCACACTATGTACTGCCCCATCTCTGTGTCCTGCCAGTCATGGGGGGAGCAGGCTGATAGCAGAACCAAAACAAAACATTTGTCCTTCAGAGACAGTCTCAAAGGCACAGAACATAACATCCAACATAGCAGAACTCACAAATGGGGATACAAACATCACCCTAGGACAATTATTCAATGCATATCTTTTACTCTCCATATAACAGAGGCCTCCTGTGTCTCTGCATCATGTAAAGGACTCTTAATTTAGGTTAATATTACTTCTTCTTCAACACAAGTCTAACTCAAACAGTTCCAAAATAATTAATGCCCCAAGAACTGTGTGTACTTTAGGGTGTTTCCTTTTTGCCAGGAATCATCTTTCAAATATTTAATAAATATGTGTGATTTTTGTTGTCCTATGCTGTATGTTACCCTTTACTATATATCCTTTTGACAACTCTCTGAAACAGAGCATAGTATTCCAGTACTCTCTATCCCATGCTGGAGGCGTGAACTAGTATCCGCTTCAAATTTAGTACCCTGTTCCTTTGATCTGGTTGTTCTCCACACTCTGTATCTCCTTCTTTGTCCTACCTTATCTTATTTTCAACTACTTTTTCCTGTGTGATATGATGTGAACAGTAGTTCCTACTTCTAGGGAAAGTTACATCACTTCATATCTTCACATATTTTTAGGGATTTATAATGCAAAAGAAGCAATAGGACATCCTTTAATATGGAGTACCAAACTTGACAGGATAAACAACAACATACTCTTACATAGCTGAAAGAAGATACATAGCATACTGCAAAACGATTTATCTACATTTTGAAGACACTTTGCTACATTTGTATTAGTTTATCTCCAATGTTTAAAAAATTGCAGCTGGATTACTCATGTGCCATAGTCCTAATGATATTAGTATTTTAAGTGCAATTTTTCAAAATGTCTAGTAATTCTGGCTACTTAACATTTGGAAGAAGCCCAGATTTAAAAGAGTAGATGTTCAGCACTTTCTGAAAATTAGTCCATTTTATATGTCAAATGGAATTATTTCTGCATTTCTTGTGCAGAATTTGCTCTACCTCTTATACCAGCAAATAGACCTTGAGGGGAAAGTGGAAGAGATTGTGGAACAGAGAAAACCAGCAAAACTCACCTGCAGACAATATTGGACAAACCTCACAACTGGCTTCTTATTTGTTTCTATTCCAGAAAATTGTAATATGTGTTTCACCTGCTCTGGAAACAACTGGCAACTTCAGACAATCCAGGTTGACAGGCCACATGAAGAATTTTTTTTTACATTCAAAGAGCTCTATCAGGCAGCTGCAATGACATCCAAGGACTAACATCTTGGAAAGAAGTGTCCACCTCCAAAACTGAAGAGAAACCACAAACTTGTTTTCATTGCTATGCTAAAACAAGACCAATTGAAAGAAACCCTACCAGGTCTTTATTTAAGTTGCTCTTCAGAGACATGTTCATATCATCTGACGAAGGTTCCTGCTGCTCTTTCAACTCAATACAACAGGGGCACAACAATTTCAAGTAGTTAACTGAGCAGAGGTAATTCAGAGGATGGTATGAGAAATACCATTTTCTCTTCTCCTTCCCCAAGACCACAAACTGAATCCAAATAGAACGGGGCCTCAACATTTGCCATATGACTGTATTTTCAGACAATTGAGAAGCATAGACCTCTCCCCTGATTTGGCATTTGACTACAGCTGCATCAAGAGGAATCTGTTTCCAATATTTGGTCACAGGTAAATGAGCCTTATGAAGGGTAAATCTTCACAGGACCCTGAGCTAACAGAAGAGATCTCAGGTGTTTTGTTATCTTCGAGGAACTCATATCTGTGACAGCTGTATTTTTGGGCATCTCACTCCCACCACAACAACCCCTGATGAGGCTTCAGGAAAAAGACACAAAAAGAAACTTACCAGCTGCAGCATATCTAATTCTAACTGGTCAGGAGTCTGTTGGGCACATTTAAGTATCTGTTCCACATTTTTGCTATTACTGTGGTTTGGAAGAAACGTGTATTTCAGAACTTCCCTTACATCAAAAGCATGTTCAGGACATAGGATCATAACTGAAAAGCCTACAATAAAGGGTTCCCCTGTAAATTCGATCTGTCTCCTTTATAGAAATACATTATGATAGATACTAATTATAAGACTACAGACTATTTTCTATAGGAACCAGGTCTTATTCAGCGTTCATTATTTCTTTTATTCTCATAATTCACTCTGTGACTTTATTCTTTACTATACACCATTCAAATGCAGCACCGAATACACTATTACTAAATCTCTTCTGAGATTCTTATACAATGATCCTGTATAATTTTCTTTGGGATTTACAAACACAGATTAATTTATCTTCACAAGATTCCTGTGTCCTGAAGAAGGGTTCTCGCTTGCAAGTTAGAGATAAGGATTTATGCCACTGAGGTCGAAAGCAAGACATGAGGTAATTTTGAATACCCAATTTTTTCAAACAATTTATTTCTTCAGAGTAAAAGATTTATCAAAAGTACTCTATCTGTTCATAAGGATGTTCCCACTGAGCTTGGGTTCAATCATCAAAGCTGATCGTTGCTTCTAATTACAGGACATTTTTTGGATACCCAGAAAGTGAGAATCATACTAATAATGCCCTTTGTCATTTAAAGGGATACATGATATCTGTTTCACAGTATATCACCTAGTGCTGTAGATGGAGCTGAGGCTAGAGTCCTCATCCCTGTTTTCTTTTCTTATGTGATGCTGTGAATAGGTTAACTGGAGCCAGAACAAGCTATTCCTTCATATTGCCCTCTATGAAGTGGATCTCTACAGACCAATCTGCTTAGTAGTAAAGCATATATAAAAAGTGAAACAAATTCATACTAGAAAGACAAGCTCCTTCAGATATTTTTAGAGTTTTTTGTGTGCTTGGTTTTGTAAGAATAGAAATGCAATATTTATTTCACAATATGTTTAGTTCCACTAAACAGCAGCCTTTGATACAAGTTTTACTGCTGTAACCTTTTTCCTTTCCCCAGAAAGATTCTGCTCTTCTGTTATTTTCCTCCTGCTTCATGCAAGTTCTTTGATGCAGAATATGCTTTGCTTCCTTTTTACTTAGTTGAATATGGAGCACACTTCTGAGTTGTGAATAATTCATACAAGGAATCCTTATTAAAGATTTTCTACCTGGTATCTGCAAAAGACACAGGAAATCACATCATCTATGACCTTGTGATAGAAAAACTGCTTTAGAAGTTATTGAGTTATTCTGACCATAACCTAAATGCACTGACTTTTTCCCATAAGGAACCAGGAAATGCCACCCATTTAATTTTTTTAATATGGAGGCGCAATCAATAATCTTCTCTCTCTTTCTGTGGGAGACCCTTTATTCATGATTCCAAGCCTAGCTAAATAATAGGTAGGCCAATGATTTATTTTTAATATGAAAATCTTCTTATCTATCGAATACTTTAGCCCCACAAATGTCAAGTCATTTATTCAATTGTTAAGGTGACTGCTCATTTTCCATATTTTCAATGGAATTATTTCCACTTCAGTGCTAAAATATACTAAGCTTGAAGTAAATCAATTCTCTCCTTGTGCTAAAAATTAGCATAGCACAAACTAATCAATGCTATCAAACACTAGTGCAAAAGCTGTGACAATAACCGTATCAGTGAGGAAGTAAATTGCTTATTATGCCAAACTGGGAAAAAAGCCTCATCAGTCACAAACCATCTGATTCACAGAAATACAGTCTGTGGGTCTATTGTTCTTAGAAGTGGGCAAGTTTGTCCCCCACATTACTGAAAATACATCTCCTGTAATAATGCATCGTCCCTGCAACATTTCTCTGCAGCAGCACCTTCTCCGTGCCCTAGTGCAAATGCTCAGAAGTATTGAGCCCATTTTATATGGGATACAGCAAGCAAGTGCCCATTCCCTGTCATGAACCAGCTCTTGTTTGGTGGAACCCTTGCTGCAGTTCAGACGAGCTGGGGAGATGGCATTGAAGCTAGGGTTGAATTAGGAGAGTGGGACCTGGTGCTCACTTTTGTCTCCAGCTTCCCGCATGACTAAGGACAGCTGCTCTGTACCTCTGCTTCCCCATCTGCAGACAGGGGTAAATATGTCCCTGCTGACTAGTGGTGTTGTGAGGACAGTATGACTAATATCTGCAAAGCATTCAGGTGCCTGAATGTAGGGGTATAATAGAAAACCTGTGTAATAGTTCATTAAGGCAGGGCTGCTTCCACGCCTGTCTAACAAGACTGTCAGCAAGGATGGCAATTAGTGCCAGTGACTGGACCAAGACCACCAACTCGTTTCCTCTGGGCCCCCAAGCAGCCATCTGATGATAATAATTTTGGGTCTTTACCAGGCAGGGACAGACATGAACGGATGAGCTAGAAGGGAGAGGTTCTATGTTCCATTACTAATATCCTGAGCTATCCAGTCCTACTATAAAAATTCACTTTTATTAAAAGGTTATTTCTGTCACTTGCTATAGTATCGCTATCATTCTCTGGGATAGAAATGATGAAAGATCATTTTAAATGTTATCAATGCAATATTTAAACAGCTTTTTTTTCCCTCGGAGAAAGTGCTTTGAAAAGACACCCCCTCCAGCTTGTGCTAGTTCTTAACAGGGCCAACCTATTTTAATCTCACAGTTCCTTGCACATTGTAGAGAGAAGAAAAAGAACAAATCTCTAGTATACTCTGCTACATTGTACTTCTTGCAGCCTGAAGGGGCACTTCTTTATTTATGCTTAATAAATTGTCACAAACAGAAGTTGCTTAAGTATGTGGATATTGATTTCCAGTAATATAGTGACATTGATATAAAATGAATGTAATTTTAGTATTAATATCTTACCCTTTTAATAACACCTTTTGTCCCAGAAGGAAAACAAAGTACTTTCTGGGGATCACCTTGATCCCAGCTGCTGTGCAATGCCTGTATTACAGTGTTGCACTGGTTTCCTTCAGAAAGTCCTCCCTGACACCTCCTAGCTATTCACAGCTAGAAGTACCAATGTCTAGATGAAGTTGTAGACTATAGGAAGCAAATGTAGATGTTACAGTTTTTTAGATCCTGCAGTGACACCCACATACTTTAACCCAATCTTCTCAACAAATAACTCTTGCCTCTCTTTCTGCCAGCAGAAGTGATGACTGTGAGGTAGCTGGCCTTGGCTTTATGCTCTTCTGCAGACAGGGCTTCCCCTAACAACATGCATGGATTTCCATTATATTCTGATTCAGCAGAAAATTGTATCATCAGCACCACTTGTGCAGCTGAGATTATCAGAGTAGTCCAGGGGATTGAAACACACAGCTTCCATTAAAATGGATTAGAAGTTCTTCCTGGAAATGGACCTTCAAGTCACTGATGAGTTCAGTTCACAGTAAGACACAGAATGCACTTTGAGGAAGATGGTATGGTGGAGTATGAAGAGAACAACCTTAAAACAGGCTGTAGCAAGTCAGGACTTCCCTGCAAGAAAAAGAACCTTACCTTTTTACAAGAATATTTCGAAACACTGCATCTTACAAAGCCCCTACGTTTTGTTGTGTAATTACTCAATGTCTGCCTTTGCTACATTTCACATGCAGAAGTAGAGGGGCTGTTTGCTGCCCTCCATTTATGCAGAACTCAGGAATACTGATTATTTTCAAGGCTTCTGTTAAAAGGCACCACAACAGCATAAAATTAGCACTGTTTTAAAAGAGTCATGTAAATACAAACTTCCTTGGGCCAACTGCAGCCATCACTGAGGAAAGCACAGTTTTGTGATTACAAATATTGGTAAGGAGGAGAGCAAAATCCTTGATATGTGAATCTAATTTCCTATTGTGCTTTAAGATACAGCTAAATCATCTTGGTAATGAATATGCTAATGTCTGTTTTTTTAGATGAACTTAAACTGATGACTTTGATTGCAAAAGAATTAAATTTTTCTATTGAGGAGAAATGATAGTAGCACTAAATCTAATGTCTATTACAAAATATAATTCTACAGATCCTTTCACCATAAATGTCTTTATATATGATGTGCAAAGTGCAGCAGTCCCCTTAAGGCTCACTCTTGTAATGCTGAAGGCCCTGGGAGGTTTGGTACCAGCTTGGTTCAAAGTGCAGTAAGAGCAGATAGACGGAGGGAAAAAATCTTTATTCAGGTGTCATGAGTGTGCATGCAAATACTTCTGTTGTTATTCACAGACTTGATCCATTGAAAAATTTCTCTATTTTCAGTCATAGCCATGGCTAATCAGACAATATACCCATAGAAAATTCTTTGCAGCACCAACTTCCTGTTTTTGCAAAAAGTCCACAAAACTCCATCTTGCAGCAAGGTGACCTCTGTTCAACAGGGTCCACAAAAGCTTTATGTTACCTGGTGCTGTTTACAGATGTCCCTTTCAGAACCCCAGAGCTGCATACAGCCTCACCTCATCCAAAAATACCAAACAGCTCAGCCCTGCTTGAGAACAGTGAGATGGTGCCTGGTGACAAAAGATGTCACTCTATAATGAGGCCACCCTCATCTTTGGTTTGCCTTCCATCATGGAACAGCCCGTGCAAATACTGGCATTCACCAACTTTCCAGCACACATTACAAGACAAGGAGTGATGGGGTTGCAAAGAGATGAAACATAAAATGTTAGAGTCATAACTGAGCCATTTAAAAATCCAGTAACTCAATAAATTTTCTTAAAAACACAAGAAAATCCCCACATGAGAAAAACTTATGCATGTAAAGTAAAGACACATGAGAACAAGTAACAGTTCATCTCGGGTGTTTTGGGCATTGTGTACATTTGCAGTCCAGAAGTAGAAGAAGAATTTGATTAACCCTTCAGTTTAGTGTAGATAGTTTCCATTTTCATCAGAACAGTTAGTTACACAAGGGAGCCTGGCTGATGGTGTGACAATCTCAGAGAGAACAGCAATGAAGCACTAGCATGAATATCACACTCCATGCCATTTTTCTTCTGTGTACATGCAAAAGATACTTGCTTATGATACCACAATGCCTATCAGAGACCCTAAACTCACTCCCCTGGATGGAGAGTATGAACACTTATGTGTTATTTATGCGACAGACAAAGTGCTGTACAGGTAAGTATGACAGAAAGAGTTACTGAGTGAACATGTAGCTAATCAATGTGTGTGAACAGATCTGCCATACTTACTCATAAATGTGTAAATGTTGTAAGTAATGAACACACAAAATATGAACACACTCATTTGTCTACTTATGAAGAATCAATTATTTCCTTATCATTTTCTGTATTCCAGCCCATATTGCAGAGGATCATTTTGTCTTACTTCACTGAAAATATAATAAATCTTCAATACATCACCAAATCTAAGAAATTAGTACAAATCTTGCAGTATTCTTTCTTTCCTAATCTAAAAAGGGCACATGCAAGACCAAACCTCCAAAGCAACTCATCACTTGCTTTTTAGCTCAAATCCATTTAATTTTATAAAGTAATTACATCTTGCACATAAAATTACTTTCCTTTATGTTTTAAAATACACTTTTTTTTCTGATTGCACCATATTCAGACAAATATTTCCATGGAACTCAGAAAGAAACCCAAATATTCTCACTGTTAAATAAGAGGTAGATTTAATTTATTACTAGTACAATGGAAGTTCTTGTAGTGCTTCAAGTAGTATTGTACTAGATCTCTGTTTTTCCATGTGTTTAAAGACCTTTAGCCCCACAAATTCATCTCAATCGAATTCACAGAAATAAAGTCAGAATTACATAGTAAAACCATACATAATATGAAGTTTACTTTGTCTATTGCAGGAGAATTTTGAAAGAGGGCTCTCAAAATTCTCCAGAAAAAAGAAAAATTGTAAGAATTTGATTCAATATACAGGCATTCCTTAATGAAATATTGTATTTTGAAATGAAATAATAACGGAGGTCAAACACCTAGCTAAATTTATGGTCATCCCACTGGTACCTGTACACCTATCTAAATATCAACTCTGATAACACAGGAAAACCCCCATGTTTCCTCCCTGTTGCAGACATTTTTCTGTTTATTTATGATTTTGCATGTAGTATGGTTTCCAGCAGAACAACCCTGTTAGAGTGCAACAAAAACAAATGGATTTCATATTCTGATCTACATTGTATAGTTCTGACCTCTCCTACATACATGACAAGCAGACACACCATTACTGCCTTTCATAAATGTGTTTTTTATTAGAAGTTAACAGTACTTGGAGAAAGGAATTTCCAGTGAAGTTTGCAGAAGGATGCCTAGCATCGAGGCTGAACTCCAAACGTGATTACACTGCTTATCACACTGCAAAAGTGTAACCAGGAGCTTGTGTCTGAGCCAGGAGTAAACCTCCTGATCTGTTCTGAAGTCATACGGCTGGCATGGCTCTTGTGCAGGTACTGTAACATTCTGATACCACTTCAGATGATTGCATGTTGCTGTGTCTACATGTGGAAGCGTATTATTTCATGCCCTGAAGAGGCTGAGATTTCTCTCTATCACAACATTGTTTTAGAAATGACAGTAGAGTAAGAAGTGCCATATCCTCCTGCCATTAGTTACTTGACCCCACCTCTAACATCACAATTTGGCCTCCCAGCTGTTGTGCCAATACAGTTCAGTAAAATATGAAACAAGAAGGGAAGAATTAGAAAAGTTTAAAACAAAACAAGCAGTAGACCTAGAAATGTGGGCTAAATTTACCTGAGCACAAAGTATTTATTATTTCTTGTCATTTTTTCATTACCACCATTTACACAAATGTAATTTCTGAGAGTTTGTCTTTGTTAGGGGCTAGATTTCTTTCCTTTTATTCCTTTTTACTTAGGGAATTTTCTCCCATAAGCTGTTAAGAAACACTAATGACTGTGTACTTAAGAAAAACAAAAGAAGTGGCCAAGCTCAGGGAAGGAGCTCTCTGGTTGGGAGCTGCTGCTTGGGCAAGGGAATTCACTGCTGCGGCGGAAGCCCAGCCCAGAGCTGCTTTCTTCTTGCCCTGGGGTGAGAGCAGCTCCTGAACTGGGACCTCATTTCCACCTACCTCACTAACAGAGGGACCCATCCCCATCCGCGGGCGCCTGGGATCCTGAGCCCTCCTCTCCCCGCCCTGCTGGGAGCAGGGCCGCCGCTGTCCCTGTACCCGTTGCTTCTCGGCGCTGCTCCGACTTTTCGCCGCACTGTAGCCCCNGCCGGCCGTGCCCGGAACTGCCCCCGGCGCAGCGCCCCTGCCGGCCGTGCCCGGAACTGCCCCGCGGGGCTCTGCCCGGGCTCAGGGCCTTGGGCCTTGGTGGTTGGTTGCTTTATTAGACACACTAGCAAAGACCTGATATTCCTGTTCTCATATCTTTGC
The DNA here is from genome assembly GCA_013400255.1 of Sitta europaea. Classification (NCBI taxonomy): domain Eukaryota; kingdom Metazoa; phylum Chordata; class Aves; order Passeriformes; family Sittidae; genus Sitta; species Sitta europaea. The sequence continues at coordinate 48,847 of VXBS01004700.1, read as the reverse complement.
CTGAGAGCCCCTTAATTTCAAAATCATTATAATATGGCTGGAAAGGGTTTGCGTTTTCCATTCCAAGGGAGGCTTCTGCCTTCCTTAGCAGACACCTGTCTTTTCCAAACCAAGACAGTCCTTAAGATTGACCTTGGGATGGCAGTTGAGTTCCTTACTATCAAGCATCTCCTGTCTTGCAAGTTTGTGCCGTGCTGCAAAATAAGTTCAGCTGCACATGGAGGATCTGTTGAATCTCCATTGTTTACAGTCTGATTTTGCAAGGGAAACAGGCAAAGGTTTTAGTTTCCCTTGATATGGCTGATTGTAATTCACAGAAAACCAGAAGCTGATATACAAGCTGCAAAGTGGATTGTGCAAACACAAGACCAATTCCAACTATACCACAATTAGGGTCCTTAGGCACAAACTCCAGATTTATAAAGGTAAAGGCAATTATGCAGCTGTTAGAGAAGCATGTCTACCCAGGCAAATTATAAGCCTCTTTGCAGTCAAAAAGCCTGCCCACCCTTTTTTTAACATCATATAGCTAATTTTCATCCAAAATAAGTACAGTTCTATCTTCAACTGTATATAATTTTTATCTAAATTAATATAAAATCCATTGTATATAAATTCATAATGAAAATGTCATTCTAATAATAAGAATTATCTAAAATTTGATCTGGAGATACGCCTGCTTCTGCCTTTACATTTGTTATAGCACCACTAGTGATGTATTTGATTGTATGACATTCTGTGCAGCCAGTCTTTAGTCTTTACTCTCATTACTTGAGGAAGAATAACACAAAACAAAAGCCACCATGGATTTCAGGCTAAACTATGAACTAACCAGATTACACTGAAAAAAATTTCAGTGCAGCAGTTTCCTGAAATACACAAGTCTAAACTAGTGCTGATACATTGACAAACATTTCTGTGTAATTAGTCATCTCATGGCAGTCACAGAGGCATCTTAAGCATGTATAGTTTCATGCAATATCAAAGAAATAAAACTGGCCTACTGAACCTAGTTCTAGTTCTTACACTATGGTTGTTTATACTGTGGCACTACGTGAATATATGCACAACACTTTTGGCCATCCATAGCCTCTTTTTTAAAAAAGTGAGAAGAAGGAAATAGCGAGCAATTCTTGTGATAATAATGATGAAGTCCAAGTGTTTNAAATAAAAAAATGAAATAAATATATTCTCAATTATTCTGTCATGTCTTTCTTTTTTCTTATGATTATGAACTGGCATTATCCATTTGTGCAAATCATCACACAAGCAGTGTGAATCATTAGCATGCCATCTGCACCCTATAATAATAAATTCATGGTCTCATTTCAATGTGTTTTATCAAAAAATATGAAGAAACAGGCATTGAAATATAACATTTCAATAGTAATCTTCAGCCACAAAAACCTCTCAATAAATCTGTTGTCAACATGTTGCACTGGATTTTTTTCTACATATGTACAAGTTGCTATTTATCTTGGTGTCTCAGTTTCTTCCTTCACAATCTGCCTGTCAGAACATTCAAACATTCAGAATAAGTAATTCTGAAGGACACAGGGATTTGGGAAGCAGACCCTACCTCCTTTCAATCAGTTGTCATGCTCTCTTCTGGCTGAGATTGTCATCATTGCTACAGCCTTAACTTGGCTTGACAGTAGCTGCATTTGCACGTGTTGGTCTTCATCTTTTATGGTTAAAGCCTTGGACCTGAGTCTCTGCTTATTTTGATTCAATATTCATAAGGGTTAGTAAACTTGCTAACAAAGTTTGGCTTCACTATTATTTAGAGTAGCAGCAGAAGACCCAGTCTCCACTAAAGATCATCTCAAGTTGGTAGGAAGACAGTGAATCTCTTCAAGACCCTGGATTTTGCACCATTCCTCTTAACAGTGCTGAATTTCATGCCAATGAATTTCAGATGTTTAAATCTTCTCTTTGTGCACACGTAATTTGAAGCAGATTATTTCACATATTTAATGGGTCACTTTTATGGTTTTTTTCCTTCTTGCTGTAAGGTTGTGGCAAACTTCATTTTTCTGTCAGTTTTGAGGAACAGAACTTGCTCAATGTGTTCATTTCCATTCAGTAATGCTGCTGTCAACTGTCATCCACAGTGTCTGAGCCCACACTGGCTTCAGCCACTTGCATTGCTACTAGAAACCACAGACTCAGCAATAAGGATGTCATCAGCGTATTTGAGATTACAACATCTCCTTCTGCCAATGTTAATACCACTATGGCAACCATCAACAGCAATACACATTATTATTTCACTATACGTATTGAACAGATGTGACAGCCTTGTCAAACTCCTTTCCTGGTGTCCAACTACTCCGTTATACCTTCTGCTGCTTTGACTACCCTTCTCTGGCCATGAAAAGAGATGGCAAAAGTTGACCATGTGTGTAGTAAAACACTTTTGCAATGTCCAGAATTGGCTCATTATTCTGTATAACATACTGAACTAAGGTTTTTAAATACAGTTGCTGAAATGTAACTGCAATAGAATTACCACCTCT
>VXBS01004700.1:10675-46279 GCA_013400255.1 Sitta europaea | reverse complement strand
TTTTTTTTTTTTTTTTTTAAATAACAAATTTGTGGTTAAAATCTATGCAGATTTTTACCAACTTCACCAGGGTCAGGATGTAGCCCAATAACCATAGAGCTCCTAATACAGTATATAGCTGGCTGAATCTACTTTAACCATCTTTTCCTGAAATGGTCAGCTTCCTTGAAAGACAAAGAAACAGAAACACTGTGTCACAGTTCTTGTCCAACCTTTTATGTACATTCACCTCATTAATCTTTCTGCTTAATTTTAAATGTCATAAGAATGTTCTTGTAGTTTAGCTAGAAGAATCTAAGTTCACACGGACTGGAATATTAGATTTTACTTGTGGTTCTCTTTAAGAAGGTTTTGCAGTACCTCACCTGGAGAAGACAGCTGGGGAACCTTAAATTAGAAGAGGGAGTTAACTTATCCCAAGACTAGGTCAGAAGGAGAATGAGAAATAGGCAAGAACAACCTAATCCAATTTTCCATCCATTTTCCTGCTCAACCACATACCATTCAAAAAACCCAAAAGGTTATTCAACATCTAATTTTGTAGGCATTAGCCTTTAAATCACAGCAGAACAACTCAAAGAACCTGGGGAATGACCTGCCAAGTTCTGCTTCACCTCCACAGGCATAGGTTTTCTCTCTGAGGGCTTCAGAAGAAGCAACACAACGGCTATGTAGTAGCAGAGCTTTGTATGGCAAAATGTAGTGTGTGTCAGAAAACGGAGTCTCACAGTGTTCTAGGTGTGATTGTCCTGAAGAAACCAGTGTTTCAGACAGCAGCTCTGATTTCTGTTTTTAGTTCCTTCTGAGTTTACATCTATGGCAGGCAGAATTGTCAATGGTAGAAAGAGAAATGTGAAAAGCTGGGCAGACTTGGTGGAGCAGGATATTCCACAGGTAAGGGAAGGTGAGAGTTGAATGCAAGGACTAGATATAGATGTTCTATCATGAGCCAAGTGTTGCTGAAGCTAATATAAGTGTTTTATGTGAAAGAAGACGCAGGCAGGCTCTATACCCTCTGTTGTTAAATCAATAACGTTGTGGTGTGCTGCTGAAATCCAGCTGCACATTTCCTTTTTTTTTTTTTTTTTTACCTTTAGGTCTAATCAATACGGAAAAGGTGGAGAGGAAAAGAACAAGCAGTAGTGTGAAGCAGCTTTATATCTTATTAATGATATTCTCTTCAATCTGGGTAACATGAGATCATTAGAAGAAAATTTTGGAGATATTTTCTGGTAACCATTAGACTTCTCTCCATACTTAGAAGGATTCAACCTTTGTGTCTCCTCAACTCCATCCATAAAAGTGATGACAAAGACTTCAGGTTTGTACAAAAAGTTATCTTTGTCTTATTGACATAATTTCTATTAGTATGTGTTATGCAAAAATTTGAAATCTCCAAGGAATTATTTACTGAATATAGGAGATATGTGATAACTCCAAGACTGATCAGTCATCACATGGTGGTGCACAATGCAAAAAACAAAACTAGAGCATAAAGGTACAACAATGCTTAAGCAGTAATATTCTAACATCAGCTGGATGATGCTGGAAAAGAAACGGGATGGGTTTACTATTTTTAAAGGATAGCCAAAGTTTTATTTCTTTGGTTTACATTTTTTAAGTGACTCCTAAATACTTCATAAAACCATAGACTGTATATTGCCTAATCCTAAAGGCATCCCAGAAGGACACATAAATAGATAAATGCCAATGAAGGAAAAATGCCAATGAAGGAATAATGTAAAAATCTTCCATTCCAAATTTAAAAACGTGCAAATTCATTTATGTTTGGAGAAAAAAATCTTATACTGCCCAAGATATGATAAAGACAAGGACTTTGAAAATATGTGACAATCTGAACTTGGACAAAAATCTCTAAACCTGCTACTTCAGTTGTAGCTTTGTTCAGCTGTAGACAAAACAGGTGTGCTCAGGTTAATTTCTGCTTTTGTACAGTTCCTTGGCATAATGCCACACAATAGATTAAAAGATTTTTCACTCTTCTAATATCTCCCAACTCTTCCAGCAGAGAGCAATAGCAACATGCCCCATGCTGGCCTTCCTTCTGGTCAAGGTTCTCACAGTGCTTCACAAGTTATTTACACCTCAAAACCATAAATGACCTGTGAATATTTAGCACTCGTTTCAGCCCAGCTGATTCAAGTGTGTTGCAAATCCTTCTTGCTAAATACTTATGTGACCAGGTGTAACTCCTGAGATCGTTTCTAAAAAAACCCGAGGTCCTGGTTTGGCTTTAACGAAAGTATTTTTTTGAACATAGCGGGACCTCTCACATCCTTAGAAATTATACAAAAGGTGTTCTCAGTGTCATGTTTGTTGAGGGCCCTTTAATGGGTAGGGTGGTTGGTTGGGGACCACATAAAGTAATTCTTTTAATGCGTAATATGTTCAAAATATGTCAGAGAAAGCTCCCTCTGTAGGTGACATGCAAAACCTTTCTAGGTCATAGGTGGCTGTTTTTTCTGCTCTGGAAGACTTTTGTACGACAGAAAATAAACCACTTAACAGTTGACATTAAATAATTAAGTACCTCATCAGAATAAATGTTCATCTGCATTCAACTTTTAAAGTAATTCAGATGCCACTTGGTTGAACCTAGTAAAGATGCAGATTTTGTGGATCTCTAAGGCTAGTATTTTAGTTTCACAAAATTTGTTCAGTCTTTCAGATTTTTCTGTTCTTGATAGTTAATACTATGTTCTCGGTCCACAAGAGATATTAAATTAAAGAAAAAGTAAAACACCTTACTCTCTAGACAAGAAGACGTCTATGCTATTTAACAAGCTTAGGGAATAAAGCCATTGTTGATTTAAATGAAATGAAAACTCCCAATTGTTTTCAGTAATGGCCAGGATTTCACTTTCTAAAAAAATGAGCTTCTGTTACCTCAGGAGTAGTACTGATTAAAAGGAGTTATATAAGGTATATATCACCTTTAGGTTTCTACTACAGATTATGTCTATACCTTTTTCTTACCTTCCCTCTGAAATTTGTTTTTCCCAAATCCTTTTTCTCTCTTCTGCCCTCTCTCACTTCAAACCCCTTGCCCCCCACATTTTCTTCGGATTTCTTCCCCTTTCCCTCCTACTTCTTTCACAGCACCCCTAAGGCAGCCTGCAAAACCATAGAATTTACATTCCAATTAAACTTTCAAGCTCTCAACATTTGAATGGATTAGGATAGAGGTGAGCCAATAAGTAATCCCTTTTGCAGATCTGGTATAAAATGGTGGCATCAGGACCAGTGGGACAATTTCCTCAAGAGCAGGGTATTCAGGAGACTGTAAAAGTTTTGGCTTATGCTTTCTTTTTATTTTTCCTCTCTATAATAAAATACAAGAGGAACTTTCTTAATTTTCACATCAGTGTTTGCAGCTCAGGACTCCATTAATGCACCCCTCTCCCTGCTGCTGTTCTCTGCCCTAGTTTGCAGTCAGTTCATTCTGCACTGATGTATATTTCATTGCCCAAGGCTTAATTTTGATTTATTGTCCATCCATAAATTAGAAAAATATGCTCTGGAATTCCATCCCGCTGAAAAGCTGTGCCTGATGTCAGGGGACTGGGTGATATTTAAGATGTCAGAAATACATATTGGATTAGTGTGCTTTGTTTCCCCACAACAGCAGGTGTTTAATCATAGCTGATGGCTGAAGTTAAATGCATTAGGACAGGATCAGCCAAGAAGATGGAGTTTTTCTAAACCATACAAACTCTGGGTAAATAACTCAAAACTAATTGTGTGTCCACATCTTAGATACAATTTTATTTACTTTAATACATTAAACAATGAAAATAGATCCTGGCACTTAACTCCTCATTTAAGATCTATACAAATCTTTGATGCTAATGAGTGAGTGGCTTTTGCAGGATATACATGCTCCCTTCTTGCCCTTCAGTGGCTCAAAATATTTTCTACAGTAAAGATAACTAAGAAAGAAATACAAGGAGTAAAGCAGTTACAGAGATGGTACACTGTTATTTGAGGTTGGGGGGTTATTCCCATACAAAATTCAGGACATGATTTTTTAAAAAGTCATTTAATACACACAAAGACCCTAAATAGCACAGACAACATTCTGCATCCAAGAGTTCTCATGAATTTTCTTCTTCTACTGCTGATTTTTGTTTGTTGCAGTTAAGCTTGCTGCCCTGTTTATGTTAATGAGAAGTCTCTGTGTATAGAAAAATGATCAGGCCTGGTCTTGAGCAATTTAGCTGGAGGCCGAAGAGAAGACGCTTAGGAGAGCAAACATTTTCAAGGTCAACCGGTGAACTGTAACAAGCCAGTGAGATTCATGGCGAGAATTGTATATTTTGACACAACAGCGATTTGATTAAAAGAGAAAGTAATGGGTTTAAACAGTCGCTATGAGGATGTAGCCAGACTTTGTTAGCTTTTCGCAAATTACTTAACAGAGCAGTGATGGAACTGGAAATAGGGCTGTTTTGTGTAAGGTAAAGAAAAGAGGGTTATATTTGAAACAGGAATAATAAAGGATGCTAATGCTTGGTGTTCAATGCATTGAACTTTATTCACATTGCAACAATTCTTGGAAGTTTAGATCATTATAAATATTATAGACAGTTATAATAAAGTTTTCTAACATTTGAAATACAGTTGCTGTTATTGCGTTTATAAAACTACAGCCCTTTATGAATAGATAATACTCTGCATGTACAAGACCCTTCTCATGGGGGTTTTAGATCACTGCAAAAGTCAGGCCGTGGAAGAGCTACTGTTCACTCCATATGCTGCAGAGAGAAATTGAGTCAGAGAGGCTCTGACTTGCACAAAATTAGTGAGTCAAAGGAAAACATATAATACAGGGCCTCATTACCCAGTCTTTAGATCCATGGCTTGATTGTACATGGTATTTAAGTGTGAGCTTGTAGTCTAATACTGGCACCTCCTAAATAATGTTAGGCCCATCTTTCCAACCTTTTTGTGTCTGTATCCCAGCTAAAGAGAGTAAGCTAACACATGAAAAGAGATATACTTTTTTTACTGACATTGTGATTCTTTTACCTTCCTGATTTAAAATTATTTTAAACAGAATTTTGAAACCATGGTACAAATTCATCTCTTACCATAAAGTGAACTCCAGTTTGCATGTGTCCCAGAAGAGACATTTTCTGCAGGTAAATTCCACTGTGCCTCAAAGCAGAGACTTAGTAGTATCTGAAACTTATGCAGAAGAGTAAAACTTAATATTTATAAACAGCATTATGAGCATTTCATCAGGCTGAATGTTTTAAAATTATATTTACTGTGGGTGTCCACTGGAGTCTCACACTCCAGCAAAAAATGGTCCCTTTCCTTCTCCTGTTACCTCTCTATTTAATGTTGTTGACTTAGCTTTGCATACACAGAGGTGATGTGACTGAGGGCAGGTCTGTTTTTAAAAAATCCCCAGTGAGTAAACAAAAATTCCTGTTAATGATGAAAGATCAGCGCCTTAAAACAGCAGAGCAGGAGCAGGTACTGGAATCTTCCCAGGCACACAGGCTGGAAGATGAGACCATGCTAGCAGGGTATCAGAGATGATTGAATGTGACCATAAACATCAGAGTCATCATTTCTATTGGTGCAGGTTGTTACTTAACAAATAATCTGTTTAGAAAAAGTTGTTGTGCTTTCTTAATGGCCATTTCTTAAGCTCCCAGTATTCAGGGTATATTATCAAGCCGTGAGGTGAATCTTCACATTTTAATTAAGCCCACCTCAGGCCACACGGCCATCAGAAAGAGGTAACCCTGCCTTATTCAGTACCTTGTGTGTGTGCTCTCCAGAGTGGCACCACACCGAGACTGAAACAGTTCTCTAACCTGGATGAAATTCACTGTTTCTTGTGGTCAGCTGGGTTGGTGAGTCAATCCAACTCACCACATAAAAACACAATCACTACCAGTTCCCTTCAGGAAACGGAGGGAATGTGTCACAGGATTAGATGGGGCAGGGCAGAAGAGACAATGCAGACTAACCAACTTTCCTAAAATCACCTTTGAGTTAGGTTCTGGTGCTTCAGCACAGCTTCAAGATCTGTTCTCTTTAGTCCTAAGGCATAAGCAGATGATGATGAAAACCTGCTAAATACTAAGGTGGGTGAGAGTCATCAAGCAAGGCAGCTTCAGTTTGCTTTGAAAGTTTGTTTAGAATTAATATGATATTGTAGCTGCCCTCAGCAGACAGGATTTGCTAATAAATCCCCTCTATACTGAGGCCAAATGAGGTTCAATTCATACTCCTTGTAAGGATTTGGTGGACGGTGAAGGTGGTTTTTGTTTTGAGGAAAATAAAAATATTGAATTCTCAATTCTGTGTCATTTATTCATAAAAAAATTCCACTGGATTGCTCTCAATAAGTAGGAGTTGGAGCATATAGCCCTAATTCAGATTTCCTAGGAGTATTAGAGAATGTAATTCACAAATTAATGCTAAATTAATTTTTATTCTAAGGAGTGATAATTCCGATTTGAGGCTGGAAGGCAAAATCTAATGGGATAATGTTTAAATATGCATAAATAATAAATAACACCTTATCTTTAGCAGAAAAATAATACAATAATACAATATAATAATACATATTTCAAATCACTTTTTATTTTAAATGTAAAAATATTACCAATCATAAAACTTAATACCAATTAGAAGTGTCCAAGGAAGATTCCAGATTATTCCTGTATGCAAAAACAAATACATCTGTCTTCATTTGATCTCCAGATTCAATGCTTTGCAATTCAAAGCCAGTGGAAATGATCTTCCAGTTATTGCATCCTACGTAATATGCAACCCTTAAAATATGTAGTGGACTCCTTCAATTTTCACTAGTCTTAAAAAATATTTTCCAGGATTGAGCAGGATATGTATGAGACATCACAATTCCCGATTTCTCAGCTCTTTCATGGATTCCTTGTGTGACCTTGAATAAGTCAACATACTTCCATTTCCATTGCAGAACAAAAGATATCCTATTTATCTCCCAGGGGCCTTGTGCATCTTAATCAATCAATATTTTTCATGACATTTTGAGATCCACAGATAATTAGAGATTCTACGACAATAAAGCCTAAGTACTGTACACACTTTAGAGGCTGTTTTTTCCCCTGCAGTGTCTTGTAAGTCCTGTGGGACTAATGAATGTCTGCACAACTTTCTAGTGTACACTTAAAGGAAATAACTTGTTAAGAAGAACCCAAACCTAAATAAGACTACCAAACATTTCTCCTATTTCGTTATCCAAGATGTCCTACAAAGGAAAATAGGAATTCTGATGAGCTCTGGCCTCTACCTTTTCCTGTAGAATCACATCACTACTGGAAAATGACCTATCATTTTGAAAAGGAAGCACAGAAAGTTTGATTGTGCTAGAAGTCTAATGCAAAACTTAATTGGAACCCTAGAAAAATTGTCAATTAAAATCTAGAACCAAGTGGTATCATAGGACATTTCTTTGGAGGCTATATGCAGGGAGGGTCCTACACTATTTGTGTGGTAGACACTAGGTGTTTCAGTGAGATCTGTAATTAAATGATAAATGATATTGTAGTCTGCTATGTTTCCACTTGCTCTAGTAATAAATCACTGGGACATTGAAATGTCCTAGGTTTTGCTACTAGGCCTGCTTCTCCTGAGGCAGAACTTTGAACTAGAATTTTTGCCTCTGCATGAGATACTTTACATTTCATAAGCAAGAAATAAGGGCAAAATTACGTATGAAAACTTCTCCAGGCACTATTTATTCTTTAGGCTTATGGTTACATGCTTTGTTCTGTAGGGTCAGCACAGGACAGCAGTCTGGGACAGTTCTCAGTGAAAACATGCAAAGTATTTCTGATGAGTCACATATTACATCATATCATAGTGCCATACTTAAAGAGATCTGAAAATATGCATCAGAAGTAAAACAATTATTAAGAGTGTTAGTTTTCTGAAGTCCTGTCCATCTAGAGACCATAGGAATAACCTTAATTTCCACAATAAAATTAATATGGATACAACATGGCCCGAGATGATAAAAGTCAAACTTTTGTTCTAGCTCTAAGCCAAACTATCTTCTTCATCATCAGCTGGGCAATTTTTCTATCTGGAATAACTGAATTTTGTACCAACAATCTCATAGCAAAGTCATACTTATTATTTCAGACTAAGACAAATAAGTGACTGCAGATAATGAAAAGTAAGATACATATTTTTTCTCTATTCATTTGAAAACTGAAGTATAATTTAGAGCTGTTGAAATTACAAAAAGAAGTTCATCACTTCCTGGATATCTTCTAAATCACATTTGCAATCTTCTAAATGTTTAGTTATTAATTAATCTTAAATACTTCCTTGTGGCACAAACAGTTCTCTAACTATTATTTTAAGTTGTTCATGATGATACACATATGGTAGCACTAAGATGAGGTAACTCAAGATTATGCATGCTGTCCATTCCAAAAAGTGAGTAGGTAGAAAACACTCCTCTCGTAAAAGTCAATTAGAATAATTGAATATCAATGGGCAATTGATTCATTAATTAAAAAAATTTAAGCAGACCCCAAAATTTAATTGCTTTAAATTTAATTTATTTAATATTCTAATTTTCTATCTACAAATAGGATAATTTTGTGTAGCCCCATAGTTTCTAAAGTGGGGCCTCTCTTCTATCAAAATTCTGATGGCAACAGGCACAGACTGTAACTACCTCTGCAGTAGGTTAGTTCTTTTTTTTTAAATCACACATACAGCAAAATGCCTTTGGCCTGACAGGTGTGAATCTTCCAAGACTTCACTTGAAATCAGACTGAATTTAACTACTTTGAGAATTTTATCACAACACCAAAACTTACGTCAATTTTTGGATGTCCTGAGTATATACGTTGAGACAAAAACGTGGTTTTGTAAAAGCCCAAAGCATTTAGTTTTGATAAAAATCAAGCTAAAGTTTCCAAGGCTGGAAGGTGATTTTGCCAGTATGAAATTTTACAAAATCTATTGTGTTACAGTTGAATTTTATTTTGAAATTATTATTACTCTCTAGGGAGGGGATTCAAATCATCTGAGAAAATGGAAATCCTTGCAAACAGAAATGGATACTAAACTAAAAATGTAGTTCTTCATGCAGCTCTGGTTTGACCTGACAGAGTGTAACAATTTCAAAGGAGTATTTATAATTATTTAACTGAAGATTACAGAGAAAACAATCTTCTCCCCTCCTCATTGTCTCTTACCACAGCTGGAACTAGTGAGGGCCCTAATTATTTCCTCCACCCACTGCACAAAATTATTCTTCATAGCTTAGCTTTAAGAGGAAGGACTAGGATTTCTTTCAGGATTAGGCACTGTATAGTGCATTGAGGAGCAATGTATAGTGAGGAGCACAGATTAGTCTACAGACTAATGAGTAGCACCTTCCTTCTTCTCAGTGATCATAACATCATAAAATGCTAGAATGGTTTGGGTTGGAAGAGACCTTAAAGACCATCTAGTTCCAACTCCCTTCTCACTGGCAGGGGCATCTCCCACTGGACCAGGTTGCTCAAAGCCCCATCTAATCTGACCTTGAACACTGCCAGGAAAGGAGCATCCATGACTTCTCTTGTTGTCTCACCACCCTCAAAGGAAAGAATTCCTTCCAAATATCTAGCTGAAGTTTCCCCCTTTTCAATTTGAATCCAGTACTCCTTGCCCTGTCACTACAGATGCTGATGAAGAGTCCCTCTCCAGTTTTCTTGTAGTCTCACTAAATTAATTTTAATAAAGTCAGAACGTCTCTGTTGCACAAACATAAATCTACAGCCTTTCTGCATCTGCTTCAACGTGTTGGACTCATCTATTTGTGCTTCGTATGTGGAGCTAATCACAGGTCCATGATGCACTTCTGGCTTCATAGCAGCTCTTGTAATTTCTACATTTCCACTTCAAGTGCATGTTTTGAAGAATCTCATGTAGTGATGTGGACAAAGGGTGTGAACACAGGCATAGAATAGCTTCCAAACCCAGCAATTTCATCTTGGAAAAAAGAGTGAGGAGACAGTGGAGGCAAATAAAACCAAGCTGATGAACTGATGAATAACTGAGAACAGAATAACAAAGAGAGTCAGACAGATCAGTCAGTAGGTTTAAAACAGTGTCTTTTCACAGAGCATGAACACAACCTGCAAATAACCTGTTGAGGAAAGCCCAAGTATATATGTATTTAATAGAGGATTAGATACATTCATGGCAGGTAGAGCTACCAAAAGTGAATAAATATATGGTTCCAACACACCTTAAATTTCCTAAAAGGCTGATTGTCGAAGAGAAGATGGATCACAGTGCTCACATTTATACTTTACAGAAGCAAGCTTGGAAAGCAAACGACACTGGGCAGGTCTTTCACAGAGTTCTTCTCATGTATTTTACCTTAGCTAGTGCAATTTGGTGTGTAAACCGAAAAATCCCTAATCTGAAAATTTTACAATATCTGACCAAATCAATTATGAGAGTTGAGAAGATTTTGCAAAATGGCAAGACCTGCAAACTTACTTTGACGAGATTATGGTCTAATGTTCTTCACCAGAATAGAGAAACAAATAGAGAAGCAGAATAGAGACATATAATTTAGGAGTGTTCCTCTCCTGATCTTCACCCTACAAGTGATCACTTCACTGCTGGATCCTACACACAAAGTTAAGGAACAGGAAAGGTAAAATAAATCTGACCTGCACACCAGGGATTGTTTAAGGGCTCTTCTCCCTGTAGCCCTTTTGGATCTGCCGTAAACCTGATTTGCTGTCTATGAATATTGTTCTCCTGCCACTAATCTTAGGAAAAGCTCTGATGTCATCCATGCCTGCTGATGTTGTGGGAACAGTGAATTCCATGGCATGATAGTTTGGCCTTGGGTGTTTTTTCAATGCTGTGACCAACCTTGCAGTATCAACCCACTTTATGGGTCTTCACAGGGAAGAAACAAACCACTGTTCAGAAAGACACCTGCAGAACTCTGATAAGAGAATAAAGATGCCTGAAATCTTTCTGTGTGCAGTCCTTTTCATGGCCTTTTGATTCTTATTAATTCTCACCCCAACTAGGTTCATCCAGAAGGTGAGAATGAACATGAGTCAGTCGTGCCTTTTTCCCAAACTGGACCCTGTGTCCCTCTCTAGTTGTGCCAAAAATCTGAAGGAAAGGATAACATTTCCATGGTCCCGGCAAGTCAGGGGCATCATAACAGGGCATGGGACCACAGAGTCTTTGGCTGTGGGCTGCTGCTTTCTCCATATTTATGTTTTTTATCATTACTCAGTTCAGCCACACAAGGCAAATTGTGTTTAATAAATTAGCCTAATGGATTCAGCAAGTGGTTTGTGAGCAGGGTGCTTCCTCCAGTTAAGGAAAACATTTATATTCCCTCTCTCTTTGCTTTTCATGACAAAGAGGGTAAGCAGAGGGCAGGGTACAAGGGGAGGGGGGAGAAAGCCCGCCTGTCATCCCCAGGGCTGGGGACATCATCAGGGCCAGCCCCAGAAGGTTTGTGGGGAGCCTGGGGCGCCAGTGCCCTTTGTCTTGTCACCAGTGGCCAGGCAGCCCAGGGCTGAGGTACCTACCACAGGCTCCCTGGCAGGCAGCTCCCTCCCCTTCCCTGTGCTGCACATTAAACTCTTCCAAAGGGGCCTCTTTAACAGCTCCCCATGAAATAATAATTCAATATGTCACTAGGAGGGAAGAAAGGGAGTGTAAGTGTCTTGATGGGATTAGCGTAAACCCCCGCAGAGATGATTTAGGAGCCGTGATAATTCATTTAATAGGGGCCTGGGGTAAATTGCTAGACAGGGAAATGTAACTGAACCAGCTTAGAAAGGGCGCATTACAGGTCTGTATATGATAACTGGCTTCATTAGCAATATTTAAGAGATTTCATTTAAGAATGAGTCATAAAATGCAGAACCATTTCATCCACCTGGTTTGGTGGCCTTTAGCTTTACTCTGTCTGAATATTAAATTGGAAATGGCACTACAGAAACACATTTTGGAAACTGTTCTTTTGGCTGTTATTTGTATGGTTGGTTTAGCTTCTCATTTGTTAACCTTTTAAAATGAGTATCATTGAAGCGGCTAACGGTACACCCAGAACTCAGGGAGATGAGAAGTCTACAATGGCTGTGAACAGGCTGCTGCAAAACTTAGCAAAAACTCCCAGATTCCCACCTCTGCACACACACAAGGGTCCAGAATGTGTCAGCAAACAGCAAATGCTTTCCATGAAGCTCACTAAGACATCCCCTTTCCCACTGAATACCTTTTTTCCAACAGCTTGGAGGGATGGAACAACAAGCATGCATACATAGTCAGATGGGAAGCCAACCGTCCTGTACCATAGAGCTGAAGCTTGCTGCAGATACTTTTATTAGTAAATTCTGGGTTTGAGCTTGGAAAAGGAAAGATAGTGAAAAAATTCTTTAAAAGCACAGTCCAAATGCATTTTAAATGTGGCCAAATAATTGACTAGAGATTCCCATTCTGTATATGGGTAAATATTGAATGGATAATATTTAAGGGGTAATTACTCATGGGTAAAAATTAAAATTTATTATATGAGGTTAGAGAACAAAAAGAACTTAATTCTGTATAGTCTTGCAACTTCATTAACTCCTCTGGGGTTGTGAGACAAACAATAAGAGAACTTGACCTGGCACTTACATGGTTTGGATATATGTGAGGTGTTGTCCATTATTCACACAAAAGGAATTGTTCATGATTAAAACTAGTGTGAAGTGTTTTATTCATCCTAAATATAGGGGTCCTGTACTTGTCAAGTAATGTTTCAGTAATATTTGTCAGCAGTACTTTTGATTTTAATCCTTTGGCCCATCAGATGCATTTTAGGAGTCATGATGCATTGAAAGATTTGGGAGAATGTTTAATAAAAAATTAGTCAAAAGCCTACAAACTTTTTCAGTGCTTCATATTGATTTTTTTTAACCACAGAAAACAAAGGAAATACCCCTATAAAGAAGCACCATAAAATAAATTATTAAAATAATTCTGTCATAAACATGTGCACTACTTATTCTTCTGCTGAAATATCAAGATGAAATAGTGATATTTTAACCATTGCATAGGATTAGATTAAGATTTGGTGATTATATTTTATCTGGGGATGTTGCCAACTGAAGTGCATTGTAATTCACTATGCAAGCTACTATCAGAAAAAATCCAAACTGAAGTCTTTTTAACCTTCAAACAAAGTGTGAGTGTATTAATAAACTCTTCTAATAGAGAAGGCAAGTAATTATACCCAAAACAATGCAATAAGAAATACAAGCTTGTAAAAGATGAACCATATTTTCTTTGGGTATTAAAATTAGCAAAACCTCTTGTTCTGTCTGTCTATCACAGAAATCCCAGTGATATTAGCCCCCTTTTTTTCCAACGTCAAAATTCCACAATAAAAAAGGTTGCACTTGACATACTATTGTAAACCATTTCGAAATATAGCAGGCAGTATCTTTATCAAAGGTAGCTAAAGATATTAATAATCATGACTGTCAAATGTAGGAATAAGACAAGTGTTTTAATAAATCTTCACTAATACTCCATACAAATATAAAAGAATGACTAGCTTTCTCTCCTTTCCTTTCCCTAGTGTCCACTGCCCGTTATGACTTTGAATGATTCCCTCTAATGGAAGACAGCCAATACTGTCCATTATTCCAGATGGTCAGCTCTGCTGCGAAGTTCTGCTAATGCTTCTCAGCATTCAGACATAATTCAGCAGGGTTTTTTTTTAGGCTTTACATGTATATCCAGTCCAAGATCTGCTATCTAATAGCTGGCAGAAAAAAATCTGGGCTATCTTGCCGATTAGTTACAAAATCCATTTTGGTATTCATGTTAGAAAGTGAACGGTGGTTTCTTGTTCAGTTCATACTAAAAGATATTCAAAACAGACCAACAGCTCTGTAATAGCCAGTGGAGTAATACATTAATCGCTTGATTCTCCACAGCGAAGATATGACAGGTAAAAATATAAGTGGACTTTGTGGGCACATTCTCAACTGGGCTGTATCTGAAAAATAATCCTGACTGTTACCACAATCTGCACTGAAAACAAGCAGGATTTGGTCCAGTATCTTCCATGGAGCAGATGTTGCTTTTCATGTGTTGGGGATATTTGACATGCTCTGTCCTGATTTCTGTAAAAGCAATACAAATCATGCAAATATTTCATGCTCTAATCAGCAGAAAGTAGATAAATACTGGCCTGTGCATGCAATTTACCAAAGCTCAACTAATTTTTCAGTTAGTAGATAATGGCTGGATATTATAAAGTAATGCTCATCACTTCACACGAGCAGCATTTGCTTAGTGCTGTTCTCTCTTAATACAAAGAGGCATTAGCAGACACTTGTAAATTTTCCTGTGTACAGCTTACATAAAAACTAATGACAACAACAACAAATGACAACTGCTCCCATTTAAAGGCACTGCACCTAGAATAAATATTCTAGGTGTCCTTGGGGACAAATATTTCAAGTGCTTAGATATCTTCCTGGTATGCTTTTTAGCATTCTTCTCCTCTGAAAAATCATACTACAAAAAATGGGTTTACAAATTACTTACACGATGTTCTGTAACAGGAAGCTTATGATGCAGCATTTCTGGCCTGAAATTTAAAATTATTTGATTAATTTTAAAATAGTTCTGTTAAAAATGGACTGGTAGTTTTGACACTTAATTATTGCAGATTTTATCTTTGCACAAGAATACAAATTGTGTTGATAATTGTGCATTTCATTGCAACAATAACCACTATTTAATCAATATATTTTATTCCAGGCAGTAAGACGTTCCTAAATATTCCAGGAACTTTGAGATAGAAGGTGCCAGTATTTCTTGTTTTAAAATAAAATTGTTTTCAAGAGAAACACTAGCTAAGCATTTTTCAGAAATTATTATCCCTAAAGCATTCTTGGTACTTTTGATAAAATAAAGTTCAACCTGTGTTTGAAACACACATTACAAATAGATGTATAGATGAACAAGATATTGAGAAAAGGAAGAGTACAGATTATGAATATTAAGATTTATATTAATCTATAAGCCTATTAAAGTACAGTAAAACCTGTCCTTCAGACCACCTTTTTAAAGATATCACCTCCCTGATGGGACCACTAAATTTCGGGCCAAATTATTTTCCCATAAAGAACAATGAAAAGAAAATGATTATATTAAGACTACTTCTACTATGGTTTCTTTTCATTGTTCCGCCAAAAATGATTCCAAACAGTAAAATAACATTGATTTTGACCTTGTTAATGAACCTGAAGAACTTCAAGGCATACTTGACCATAGATTTCCCTTTAAACAGGAAAAAAAATGACATGAAATCATCATAATTTCATCAATCTTGGCAGAAGAGATGTAATTTTACTGATATTTTGGATAACCAGCTTGTCTTGATATTGTTAACGTTCCACAGGGACAAAAGCATGGGCTTTTTCATCATACCAACACTCTTAAATGATTCTGTAATTTGTATCACGTTGATTAAGTCTTCTGAGAGTTAGGGATATCTTAAAAGGCTGTGTAGTACAGATTTATATACTATTATGGGATTAATTCAATTTTTCCAAGATGTCCATCTTCCCTATGGTTGGAACTTTCCAGAGGTGTCTCACTGGGACTTCCTCACTCCCTTTAAGAGGCTGTACCTTGTCTGTGTGAAGTGTAGATGATCACAGTTTCCATTCATATTATAAGTCCTAGAGACTATTGGTCCCAGAGTGCAATGTCCTGTTTTGATTTAAGCTGCTTTGCCTAGACTGGGACCTCCAAAGAATACTCCTGTCTCGTTTAGGAGATTTCAAAGTACGGGTTGCAAAAACCATGTTGGTCCACCACCAGCCATGGTCTTTTTTTGTATTATAACATTTCTACCTCTATGCATATGCAAAATCCAGTGTGTTTCCCATCTATCTTTGTTACCAATTTTCCTATGTGTTTTTATCTGTCAATGTATTTACATGAAATCATAAAATATGCTGAGTTGGAAGGAGCCCACAAGGATCATAAAACCCAACTCCTGGCCCTACACAGGACACCCGTGTGCCTGAGAGCGTTGTTCAAATACCTCTTGAACTTTGTAAGGCTGGTGCTCTGGCCACTTTCCTGGGGAGCCTCTTCCAGTACCCAGCCAACACTGGGTGAAGAGCCTTTTCCTGATATCCAACCAAAACCTCATCTGGCACAGTTCCATGCCATCTCCTTGTCCTGTCTATGGCCACCACAGAGAAGTAACCAGTACACGACCCTCTGCCTCCCGTCATGAGGAAGTTGTAAGTCTCCCCTCAGTCTCCTCTTATCCCTAGCCAAATTACCTCAGCCACTCCTCCCCTCCAGGACTTTCACCATCCTCTTAACCCTCCTTTGGATGCTCTCAAATAGCAAAACATCTCTCTTACTCTGTGGCACCCAGCACTGCCCCAGCACTCGGGGTGAGGCTGCCCCAGTGCAGAGCAGAGGGGACAGTCCCCTCCCTTGCCTGGCTGGCCATGCTGTCCCTGATGCCCCCAGGACAACTTGTCAGAGGTCCCTTCTCATGGAGTTGCTCTCCAGCCTCTTGCTCTCCAGTTTGTCCGTACATGCCCTGTCCCAGGTGCACAATTCTTATTTCTGTGAAGCATCCTAACCACTGCTGTCACTGGGAAGCATATATCTTGGCCTTTACAGCCATGATACTAATAGCTTATTATGTCCTAAATTGTTTTCTTTCTAAGGCAGTGAAAAAACAGTTACAAACCAAAGAAGCAATGCCTTCCAAACTTAGAATACATTTGAATAGTAATTTTTAAATTCTCTATATAACCTTAATTTTCCTGGAACTAAGCTGGACATTTCTAATGTTGAAAAGCAAACCCAAAATCAGATCATTAGGGCTATTACGTTACTACTTTCAGAGCTCTGGATGGTTTTGTTTGGAGTATATGTCTTGCTGCAATAGTACACAGGGACTTAGTGATCCTTATAGATAGAAGCAGAGACATAATGCATTTAGAGAAGAATTAGAATTTGTCTTCACCAGAATTTCTTTGGCCTCTCAGTAGTGGACATGTCCTTCCCACCCAGGTCCTGATGTCATACTCAGAAGAGAAGATGTGAGGGAATTTTTCAAGTGTACAGTTGTTAGTTATAGTTCAAGTTGGAAGGCTCTGTATACCTCAGTTATCTCAATAGAAAAACCCTTACATCTGAACTGGGGGTTCTCAGAGGACCCTGTGCTTGTGACCTATTTAGCCAAAACTGCCGCACTGTGATTGGAAATACCACAGGTGGCTTCTGCACCTTGACTTATTTTCACTTGTCAACATGAGATTCAATTAAATTATTATTCTGCTAGATGAGGCACAGTATACCAAGCTGCCACTTGCCTTTATTCCAGTGCTTTTACTGAACTTGTTGTGCCCTATTGCCTCCAATTCACAAGCTATTCATTTTGAATGCTGATAGTATTGCTAGTAACTTGGCATTTATGTTGGTAGTTATGAAGCAGGAATGCTTCAAGTTAGCGTTGTCACTAGACAATTCATACAAAAAAGTCACAATCCAGATCTGCAATTGCAGGAGTAACAGTCTTGTGGTTTGTTGATTCCCAGAGAGACAGATCTTGACTCCTCTCCTCGTTAGTTCTTTCTTTCCTCCCCCTTCCTCTCTCTCTCTCTCACTCTTGCCACATGGTCCTGCCACCTGCCTTGCACCATCTTCTTTGCTCATCAGAACCTCCCTCCTTTTCTTTCAGCTCAGTCACCCAGCAGAAAATCACCTCCTTTTAGCTGCCAGGTTGGCACGATGAATCAGTTCTCAGAGGAGCCTGGGGAGGGTCAGTGTGCATGACAAGTGCCAGAAGTGCCTGGCCAGGAGGCGGGGGAGAGGAGGGGAGAAAAGGGAATGGAAGTAGGACCTTCCCTCACTGTGGCTGTGGACTGGCTGGGTGACTGGCTGATCCCATCATGCTGAAGAAACCGAAAGTATGAAGGCACTTTATAGCATCCAGTAATTGATTAGATAGATTACTCACTTTTCTTTGAGATGTTCAGACTCAGTGGTAAATTCTGCTTCATTAACTCACATTATTAACCCTTCTAATCAGAGCTTGTATTACTAAAGAGAATAGTTGCAAATTGAGGTTAGCAGTCTGGTGCTCACAAAACAGAGTGGTAAGAAAAACAAAGATTAATAAAAAAAGCTGATTCACTGAAATTAAACTCTGAAATTTAGGTCTTCCATGCCCAGACTTTCATTTATACCATGGCACTTTGTTTCGTGAAAATGTCCAATAAAGCCAAGACTGTGTTCTTTCTTCAGCCCACCTTTCTGTAATGGGTGTTTTGGCAGAGTAATTTGGCTGCCCTACAGTACTTGAAAGACTGTTTTTTTTCTTGTGCTTTTAACACACCAGTATCCCTTTTTGTTTAAATGAGATTTTTCTTGAAGCCTGTAATAATTTAAATCAGCCCTCAACTCGTATTTGTCCAAACACATATTTTAATATGATGTTTAAAATGTTTGTGTAGGTGTGTTAACACCCATCAAGTATTTGGGCTAAAAAGCAAACCATCATTTTAATATTGTTTCATTACTAGTATTTGATGTGTGACACAAATTCATGACTGCTTAATGAACAAATGTCAGCGTGGCACAACTATTTCTGTTACAGAGCAATCAGTGTCTCAATAAGGGTTTGTTAAAGCCAGGATTTAATTGTTTTTCCTTCCTCAACAGTTCAGTGAACTAAATGTAATTTGTTGTCTTCTCACTTTTTTCTCATTCTTCCTGAAACTTCCCAGTGTTTTCCTTGCTGCATCTGTACTGGAAGCCATGAGCATCTCTTGACTATTATCATCTATACAGCATGATACATACACTTGGATGATTTTTATATAAATAAAACAAAAACTCTTTGCCCAGAGGAGCATACAATCAACTGTTTGAGTGCTGCAATTGCTATCACGTGGGCAGGATTGCTGTGTCCATGTGTTATCAACTTGAAAATTGTGGCTGAAAGCTTTAATTCTGCAGTCAGCTCTGCTTGTGAGGAATGGATTCAGGCCCCAGTCCTGCAGTTGGCTGTGCTGGCCAGCAGCCCAGTGCCTTTGCAGAGCCTGGCAGTGGGCATCATCAGCAGACAGGACAACGCAGTGAGGTCCTTCACAATTGGATTTTGCTTGTTAGTGCTACAAATCAACTCATCATTTTTTTTTCTCTTTCCCTGTTGTCTTTCTGTAGGAAGGAGTCTAAATTCTCATATCTAGTGGCCCATTCCTGTTTGTGGGGAAGATGTGGGCGTTTTCTTTTGGGCATCACTATTCAGAATTCTTTGGCGCAAAACACTCTGACTGGCATGTTTTGCTGCTAATTGTGCAGTCCTTGTTCAGGCAAAATTCCTGTTATCTCCTCTGGGCATTTTGCCCAAGCAGGGAAAAAGGATCCATTTTACAACAGTCTGTAAATACGAACATCTTCCTGTTCTAACCTGTTACAAATAGTTCATTGGCTGTGAACAGTGAATCTTTATGGTTAAAAGATATTAATTGGCAGATTTTAGGTAATTAAAATATAAAATATCAATACTACATACAGTTAAGAAAAAACTATCCCTTGATTTATGAGTATTTGCTGATATATTGAAAAGTATTGCCCAATATACGTGATGTGTATTGTATTAATTATAAGGGTTGTATAGAATTTTGAAACAGCAAAATGTAAAATGTGTATTTAAAGCCTTTGTCACCTATTGGGAGCCATGTTAATTGTGATTTGTGAATTATTTTCTACATGAAATCACAATCTTTACAATAACAATATATAGATTATGAACTTCTCAGAAAATCTAATGCCTGTGGGTGATATTTTGGTTGTTTAAGTACTGTCATTCTGGCAGAGCATTAATTTAGATTTTCATGCTCTAGTCAGCACCTTGTATGTCCTTAGAGTTTTACACTTGGATTAAAAATACATTGAATTCATCAAGCATATTGTTAGCAAAATGAACTTGGGACTTCCCTGTTACAAACCCACTTTTTTGATTTTCTGACTCTAAATGACCTAAGAGAAAACCAGGAGTATTTGCAATTTTGCAGTATAAACCTTTTCTCTCTAGCCTTGAAATAAACTGTGTGTAAATAGCTATTGGACTGGTTTCAATATTGAAAATTGATCCTATTCCTTCTCAAAATATGTCAATAGCAAGGCCACCACTTCCTGGAAATCATTAAGCAGAGTAGATCAGATCTGCAGCTGGTTCAATCCCAGATATGGATATTTGAAACATTTCTAAATGAATCTATAGGAACTTCAAAGCTCACAAACCCAAGGTCTGTCAACCGCGCACAAAAAAATCCTAGCTACAAGCAGGTAAAGATCAGGATGCAAGAGAAATAAGGAGAATTTGCATCAAAGAACATTCTATTGTGGTACAAAAGAAATAAATCTTATGTGTATGAAAATCATAAGCTTTAAGATTTGGAGAGAGTTGTGCAATTGACAATCAAATGGAGCTTAAAGGAAATTATGAGGTTTTACACTAAAGTCCTGAAATAAAGAAAGTAATATTTTACAGCAAAAAATTGCAAATGTCAAGATTAAATCGTAAGACTTTGCACCATTGAGCCACTAGCTAGCTCTATAGCTTCTTCAGTTCTTAACACAGGGAAAGACCAACTTTCATGGTCAATAAAACTTAAGAACTTTAGAAATACATTTAGCGCTATAAATCATGTATTTGTGACTTTTCCTCCTTCAATAGTTAATTATGGGAAAAATGAATATGTGAACTCCATGGCTGCTAACCTATTCTTGCATTTGTTTTCAGGCTGATTTTTTAATTGCTTTTGTTTGTTCCAAGGAAATTATACTAATTTCTCAATTTAAAAAGATGTGGCTGCTGTAAATGAAGAGAACAGGGTGTTTTTTTGTCTGTCTTGCTGCAGTAGTGAGAGGTTGAGTAGCTATACCTTGGAATGAGCAAGCCAAACCAGATTCAGAAATGGAAAATCCAGATCTCAAATGCCTAAACTGCTTCCTACAGTCCAAAGCTGGACAGGTGGCGACCCAGATTGAATCAGTAGTTGTGGGAATGATTTGATTCACAAACAGGGTTATAAAATTTTATATGGAGATGCCAGTGAAAGTCACAAGATCGTAGAGCAAAAGACCTTATTCACATAAATTACCTGAATGGCTATGAAGCATAAAGGAAATAAATTGAACAATATTGCCCATACTTAACTTACAGGCATATGGTATGTAGCTTCACATGATATACATGATAACGATGGGCATACCTGTGAATCCATAGAATAATATTGATACATACTCCCTTAATAATCCAAAGAAGGAAACAGTTGTCTGTTTTGAGGTTTATGAATGCACACATATAGAGTATGCATTTTACTGCATAAAGAAGTCTTTTTTAGCTCAGAAACTTGTCTGTCTTTCCTCATGCAGTATCAGCTGGCCTAATTTAGTATATCACCTTTCCTTATCAGCCTTACTTTTTTTATTACAGACACAATCACACATAAACGTTGGGCATCTTTATAAGGAATTAATTTTGGTTACTGTGGGGGGCATTCAAAGGGGGATTATGAATTTCTGGAGCCTCTGCAGGTACCTGGCAGTACAGCACACATGGTACACATCTGGCACGAAAACAATTTTTTTTAATAGCAAGCTCCACACCTGTACCATATGTAAATACATATAACAGCAAAAATATTTCCAGTCCTGTCTACCCAGCTGATGCATTGATCTCAGTGGATTCTGAGATATAAACTTCAATTTGGCCCCCAGTCACTTAGTGGACACTGCCACCAGCAGCTCTGACACCGGGTTATTTGTTGTTGCTGTTTGCTGTCCCTGTTTGCACATTAATCCAGTGACAATTAGGTGTCAGCGAGCGTTGTTTCTGCTCGCTGATAGCCTTGGGCTCTGCGCTTGAAGCCCTAATCAGGAGTGTAAACTCTGCTATATTTCAATTTGGAGAAGCGCTCTTCCGCTAAGAGGCCCCTGGCACTGCGATAAATAAAACGCCTATTTACTCTATTGCCACACTTAGACATCTAATGCACTTACTACCGGCCCCCTAATCATGGCCCACAGTTAAATCCGCCTATAAATCACTTCATTCTCATCCTGCAGATTAGTGAAGCCATTTTCCCCAAACCCCACAATGAGCACTGTTTCCTTTTCTTGTTAGTCAAAAGCGTGATGATTTTTATCAGGTTAAAGACAAGCTCACAGATGGTAAATCGTGTGGAGGGAAATAAGATGAAGAGTCCTGTGGCGTAGTGGGGCTGGCAGGTGGGACAGGGTGGGCCATGACTCTGGTAGGCATCATCCCACCCTAGTGCATCACGCCCCCAGTAGTGCATCATCGCACAGCTCCACACCCAGGTGACATCTCTCCACACATTGCACAAAGAGGCCACAGCCCACAGGTGTGATGAACGTGTCAGGCTTCAGCAGCAATCGGCACAGGTGGAGGGGAAAAGGGTCATGTGGGGTATCTCCATTTTGTATCACCCACTGCTGGGTTTGTCTGCAGAGGCTTCTGGATGTGCATAAATGGGGCTGGCACAGAACAAGGTCTGGAGAAGCAAGCTCGTGCTATCGACACAGTCCCACCGGGAACAGTCCAGATTTATGCTCCATAGCACTGCTACGCACAGCGGGAGCAAACACACACTGATGCAGAGTATTTAATACAAACAGCTTGGATCCCTTAAAAACAACACCCTCTCTCAAACCTTCTTTATATACCTTCAGATAAGTTGCACTACCTTGTCTATAGCTGTTTTAGCATAGCCAGGCCCCTAATGAAATTGTAATGCATAATACAATACATTTTGCATTATTTTTTCAGTGGCTGATAAGGAAGTGATTCTGTGTTTTTAAAAACAGGTTCATTATTCTCAACCATTCACTGAATAATTTCTGTGTACAATTTCCAGTCTTATTCAGGTGAAATTTGTTGCAAATATCTGATATTTCAAATTCTACCTGGGTTAATCGGTTGCATAGGTCATGCACTTGTCTGCATATCTTTGATTGAAGGAGCACTGTGCTGAGATATCAGATTTTCTGTGCAATAACTATAATAAATTCAAAATTCATTATCCGTAAATATTCTGTGACATTTGCTCTAAATTTTGTCACAAGGTTCTGATAGGAGACCCCTGTGTTAGGAGGACCACAGAAAGCAAGCAAAACAGAGAAGCAAACAGCCTGATCGAAAACCTCCAAGTGAATCAAAGAAATTTTTGGGGGATGCTTTTATTTTTACAGCATTAGTCTGTTACCTTTGATATGTGGCAGAATTGCTTCTGGGTAAGGAAGCTTTCACATTACACGTTCATGCAAAAGCCACCCAGAGGGATGTCAGAGATTTGCACCACCCACAGAACACGATGTACCTCGTAAGTGGGCATGCACCCATATGGGCCATTGAGGGAAGGGGCAGCTATCATGGTGTGGGTGCCCACACCACCATCGGCCCCACAAATTGACCCTCCGACACTAAGTCCCTGTTCCATCTCAGCACCCACTGGGATAAAATTCAGCCCCTTTCCTCAGCCTCCTCTCCCTACTCCTTACTTTTCAGCTTCTAAACAGGATGGATTGCAGTGAAGAGCTCCCTGTAATCTCTCTTTAACCATTTCCATATGACAACTGCTTTGGATCCCCACAGCCGAATGAAAAGGCCAGAAGCCTTGGCTCTGCTGGGGGGTGGGTGCCCCTGGGGAAACATATGTAAACAAAGCCCAGCTCTGTAGCCTTTTGCACCTCTCTCTCTTTTCCCATTCTTGCTTGGATCTCAGGTGGAATTAAAGGGATTAAAGCTGAGCGTAAATGAGGCGAGTGTGTAAAATGACTCCTTTCTGAACCAAACGGCATGTTCCGTGCTGAGGAAATGAGATGCCCATTTAAATCTCATCCATCCACCGCCTGTGGCCACCACCATGTACCTGCCTACTTAGCCCAAGGGTTAATTAATTGAGGCTTCAATGCACTATTGCAAGAGCATTATTGCATTTGATACTCTACATCTGTGATTTAAAACTCTTTCAGTCCCTTGTCAGCAAGGGAGGGTTTTAACTAGGAAATTAGCATTCAGATAAGGGTACGCTCTATTTGCTTCTGAAAGGAAGGAAATATTAAGGATGCTGGTGCACAAACCAAGCTGTAATATCCTGTCCCATCCTAGAAAGGGCTCTTGGGCCCCACTTCCCAAGGGGACACTCTGTATGAGGGGAATAGAACATAGAAAAAAGGAATTACAATTTTCAGTGGAAATATTATAAAGTAGAAAACAGACAACCAATTGTGGTTTATTTTTCAGGAACTTCTCCTTATTTAATGATAATTATATATTTTCTGTCTTGACACCTGGCTTATTTTAAATACCCAATCACCCAACCATACTATATTTCCATATATATCCATACTATATTTCAGTCTTCTCATGGAGTTCAAATATTAATATTACTCCCCATCTAGATAAGAAGATTTTAATAATAACATTAATTTTCTCTAAATAAGCAGAAAAATAATCACTCCTTGCCTTCACATAATGTCTTTGCATTATACTCAATGGCATGTGTGTGTAATCCCTAATCATTGAAATGAAACACACATTTTCCAGCAATAAAACACAATAGTTTGGGATATGAAGTAACAAAGGAAGTACCCAACTGAAACAACAGGAAGAACTGAAGTCAAAAAGAATGCAAATTGCCAAACCTCGAGTCTAGCTACCAAACCTTAAAAGTATGAGAAAAGCGAAAGGTTCTGAGCTTGGTCATTGACACAGCAGGTCATCTTACTGCAAATTTCTCGTTGTAAGAGGACTACTTTGTTCACATGGAGCTTCATTCCTGTCTCTTTTGGAAAGGGCCACTTGCACAAGAAGAATTTCAGAAATATGGCCTAATGGGTTTAATCTAGAACCAGGCCAAAATTTCAGCACGCTCCTGTTCTGCTTCTCCAGTCCATAGCTAAAAACCTAGGAAGGGGTTTGGCCAAGCAAGAGGCTTGGGGTGAGATGGACAGCCACGACCAGGGTACAGCCCGTAAGGCATTGTGCCTTGGAAAGCTGGAGTTACATGACTCAGCAGGATGTCCCACCAAATAACTGCTATTGCTGTTTGTTGGGTGTTGCAATTGATTGGTCTGTTTTGAAGAGTGCATTCCCTCTCCAGGATGTCACACCATTTTGTTGAAAATAAAGGTCACAACTATGCCCTCTTCTTCCACTCTCCTTGGGGAATCGGTGTGGCTGTGCAACGTTCAGTGTGCCTGCCCCGGCTGTCACTGGAGCATGTCACAGGATGAAGCACAGCAGCTGTGTGTCCCAGCACAGCAACAGTTGCACGGATACCTAAAACAGGAAGTGTAGATTAACTTGTCCAGTTGAAACTACAAGGGGAATTTAGGAAGACAGAATGCAATCAGCCAGGACACTGAGGTTAACACAGTTAATCTTGTGGAAAGTGCAGTGGGACCTTTAATAACTGCAACTGGTCAAGGCCTCAGTTTTATGTCTCATCCCAAAGATGGCACTTCCCAGTGTTTGGTGGTGCTGTTGTGGCTGGAGGAGGGGAATAGTGCCACCTACTGCAACAGCGTCAACTCTCATAACACCTGGGCTCACCTGAAAAGTGTCACCAGCATCCTGGATTGTATGAAAAAATAGAGTTCTAATTAGAGTTTTTACTGTTTTTCATTGATAGGTGGTTTATTCTTCCTTAGGACCCCCTTCATCTGTTAGCTATGATGTTTGGCCTTGGCAAGCAGAGTTGTTAGCTGGGGGATGGCCAAGCACTGTCTCTGAGGGCTGATCTATTATACCACCAGGCATGGGGATGGGAGCAACTGGTGTTCTTTTTGACCAAGTCGTGTCACTTTTGTTTGAGCTTCTTGACAGACAGCTCTTGAGTACTTCACAGGGCTAATTGTCATCGACTTAAGAAGCTTGTTAGATGTTTGCACACAGGTTTTTATCCTTTCAACAATTAATCTTTGAACTACAGAGCTTAATAAGGCACTATGAACTTCACTGTGGTATTTTAACAAAGCACTGAGACTGCTGTATGCAGTCCAGGTTTATGAACAATGACACAGGACTTTATTTAGCAGGAGGCAATCTATCCACTGTAAATCAAATATCTTTAAGCCAGCCTCAGAACAGTGGTGGGCATAAATCAATGTGTTGTCAAGCAGGCCATATCTAGTCTTTAAGACATATGTCTGTTCTGTATCTTTCTTTGATCCATGGGGCATACCCACTGTTTTACTACAAAGAGTATTTAATGAGCCCAGGTTTCTTAGCAATCCCTCTATTCCTGGAATAGCTCTCTATAGTACAACTACCTTTAAATTCCTGTAAATATGAGCATATTTTCTGATACCTACTGGTAGTTCTGATATTCTACCCACAGTGCAGAGGGTGCCTGCACAAATATTTTTGTATAAGGCATACTGCAGAAGGCTTAAAAGCAATAGGAACATTGTATATTTACTCTCCTCAGATGCAAAGAAGTGTGTGCACTATGTAGTTGCTGCAGAGGCTAAAAGAAGACATCATGATTAAAAACAGAGACATGATTACAAAAATGAGGAGTAGGGCCCAGTCCCACAAGGGCTTAAATGTGCCCTCAATTCTGACAGAAAAAGAGAAAATTTTGAGGAAACTCATGTTATGTGATTGCATGTTTATATAGGGTGTGATTAACAGAGAAGAAACTAAAATAGGTTATCAGATGAAGGTCTACATCCTCCTTGTGGCTTAATCAAGCAGAGGGCAGAGAGGAAAGTACCTAATACTCCAGAGATGAAATGGTTTCATGAGAGCCACACCCCCGAAGTTGCCTTTTTAGAAAGTGTAATAGGACTTTTTCAGTTTCATAAAGTATCTTGATAACTGGAAAGTGCCAGTTAATGGTACAATGTTCCAACTATGAATTTTACAGAGATTAATCTACCCCTTTAGGATCCAAAGGAGCCAATCAAAAGCTGCCCAGTCTTTGATGTTTTACAGTCTCTGTGGGCAAAAAGCTCAGCTGAAACTATTGTTCAACATCCTAAACTGTCATCTTCATCTTCTTCTAGCATAAAAATACATATTTTTCCCCATAATAAAGATTTTTTATAATAGCAATAAAGTAACTCTAGAGAACATGGTTGTCTTGAGATAGCTTAACTGTGTGTGGTACCTCATAACACCCTTGGGACCCAGACACCTCATAATAATCTCTTTCTTTACCATGCCTTGCCTAATTAGGGAGTGAAGCCAAAAGGTCAACGCAGGATAAAAGTGTAAATCTCAAAGTTTTCATGTGGACCCTAACTCCATACCATAAAATTATATATAGTGTGCTCATCACAAAGCTTAGTACATTAGCAGATAGAAAGTGTAATGTTTTATGATCTCAACATTTTAGTGTTTTAGTGAGACAACAAATAAAAGCCTTAGGTTCTTCTGTACAAAATTATGTATTTCTTCAGCAACTGATAATTACTAAGTTATTAATTTATTCTTTGTGTACAGAATCTTCTTTACTCTTGTACTTGTGTTTTACATATATGACATATTTGATAAATACAATAGTTTAAGAGTATTTGGGTGTATCAAAGATTTTCTTTATTTTACTCACATATACCAAACACTATGCATGTCACTCTGGAGAAAGTCACAAAATGGTACTACAATCTCCTCATTGTTAATCTAGTTCTCCAATGAAAGCAAACATAATTTCATTCCCAGATCTTATTACTACATTTGAGTATTGTTGTCATAATAAACAACATTCTTTGGCTTTTTATCTTGTTGGTTCTTTCATTATTTGCTGTGCTCCTTTCCAGCTGCCTCCTGATGATAAAAATATGCCTGCATTTAAACTGTATGTATTTTTGACAAGGTTAGATATATATTTAAACTCCACTCTCAGTTCTTAACCTGTTTTTTTCATAAGTGATGGTTGCAAACCGGTAAATATTTATTTAGCTTTGGGTAACAGAGATTTCAGATTCATTTATGGGTTTAATAATAAATGTAACAGTGTAATTCTGTTAGGGATCCAATTATAAGTTTTTTCCCTTTTCTGATTCTAGGTAAATAAGTGGACAAGACATATGTGTCCCTGACTGACATTTGACCAGCTGATCTGGATTTAGATCAGACGGACAATATAAAAAATACAAAAATTTTGCCCCTTGGATCTTAATCCCCCCCTGTATTTAAAATAGCAACACTATTAAAACAAAGCATATTTGCTCTCAGAATTGCTGGTACGTGATTTTTCTGGATATTCAGTTGTGAAACATTTCTTTCTTATTTTCATTTTTTACAGCATCATTGCTGTGAGTGACACCTTATCTGTACCAGAACACAGAAGATTTTTCGTTAGGCAGTCTATTGAAGTATGTACCTGTTTTACAGATTGGTTCTAAAATAAGAGAACACACTTTCCCTTCTGGTTCAGTTACTTATTAAGGAATAAACAGCTACCTTTACAATTTTTATATAGGTTTTCCTGACAGCCAAAGTTAAGTAAAGGTAGCAGTCTGTCTGGTTGTTTATATGCTTGTTTCATCTATTATTCAGATGCACCTCTTATACAATACTTTCCATAAAGAGTTGTGGTTGAGATGTTTGTACACCATTTTTGTATGAGTCAAAGAACAGGCAGCTCAAGAATCTATTTCCAAAGTGCTGGTTGCCTTGTGTTATCGAGTCTAAAAGTTACTTCAATTCAAGTTCTTTAGAGCCTTCAAAATCAGATTTATATTTTTATTCACAAGCTCAGTAGGCTGCAACAATGTAAGCACACCTAATGGACCTCAGCTCTGAACTGAAGTAGGGCACATTCTGTTCCATCACTCTGTCTCCATTTCTATTCTGAGTCTTCTCTAAATTGCTATGCAGTGTGATAATTGTTTCTTACAGAGTGGGCAATTGCTCCACCAGAAACTGAAATGGTGCTTCGAATAGTTTGGAGGAGGCCACCATTCCTTGTTATCAGCTGAAGGGCTGGTAGCAGAAGAGAAGGCTAGCAGTTGCCCGCTGAAAGTCTGGAAACTCTCCAGACTCTCTGGAGCTCTCCATTCAACCCACAAAATATTTCAGCCTTTGCCTGCCATTTTAACACTGAAAAAATTTAAAAGTGTAAATTGTGTACCTTCCATTCTGCTGGGTTTGTGTTCTGATGTGCTGATAAGCAGAAATATTCCAGCAGTGTTAGAAAAAGGTTAAGAACATTATCTATAATTAAAACAAGAAGGTAGAAGGCAGCTAAGATTTTTTTCTGTTCCCCAAACAGGAAAGACAGTAATGGTGCCGGAGAAGTAAAGCATCTAAAATTTACCACAAAACCCCTCATGCCACTCCAAACACATACACACCCCCCCACCCACTCACCCACTCACACACACACACCCATAAAAAAGGATGAAAGGATCTTTTAAAAGAGTGTGAACATCTCCCCTGGATTTCAGCTCAGGAAAACTGTTCCAGAAATTTACAGGATATTGGACCATGAAATTATTTTCCTGTCATTTTATCCTAATCTCTTGTTTTAGAAAGAACAAAACTAACCAATAACACTGTTAAGCAGGAAGAAATGAAAGAATAATGCCATGCCAACACCAACATACCTCTGTGTTCAGGTGTCAAAAAATAATTTCCATTATGCTTTCTAAGTGGATGAAAATGTAACAGGGGTTATTTGTTGCACATTTTTGCTTACCTACACAAGCTCAAGAAAGCCCAAAGCATTAGTACCCAATACTGGTACTAGGAGTGTTATGACAGCACTTACTCTAATGGTAGACTTCACATATTTGGTATGTATTTTTGGCCCTTCTATGCCATCACCATAAGTTTGCCTTATAGTTCCTCAAGATGAACAAAATGGTAATCTTGATGATTCAAAGTATCTTCAAAAGAGACAAATCTCTGGCACAGTTGTATTTGTTCTCTCCTTTTCAAGGGATGCACATTTGAATTCAAATCATTATCTTCACAACCCAAAGTATGAAGCCCATCATATAGGTCATGTATGGTGACAGGTCATATTCCTAACTCAAATCAGCAGTGACTTGTTAAACATTGTTTCCCAGAAGTTAATTATTCTTCGGTGTAGCTAAGAAATTAGGATTCCAGTTGCATTTCATGGGCGATGGGAACTGTGTCTCTTGGCTAATTAAAGTTCTCTTTTGTAATGCAGAGCAGAAGAGGCAAATAGGCCTCGGATTTGATTTGAAGGCCACTGATTTCTTGTGTGAGGATCTGATAGGGGGATGCTTTATGTTCAGTAGCATATTCATCATGTAGAGGAGATGAATTGTGAAAAACTTTCTTAAATAATGTGTACACACTCGGGGGTACCTATGTGTTTAGGACAAAGAGGTGAAAGAAAGTGAAAATATCCTATTAAACCTCATTTAAGAATGGCTTTTGCATTTGCGATGTGTAGGGCCTCATTAAAGCCACCATTCCTGGAATCCAAGCAAAACACTTTGCACAATTCAATTGTTGTTTCTACAATTAATTATTTTTATTTTCTAATATATGTCTTTTGCCATGAGCAAAGAGCAGATTTTTTCCCCTGTTCCATTTAGCACAGCTTCAAATGCTTACAATAAAGGTGAGTGCATTTTACTGCTCTTTGGCTTCAGCTAATTTTGTTCTATAACAAAACCAATTAGACTGGTGTAGTCCCAATTTTTTCCCTTCATTTCCAGCTGCTGAACCTGAATCTCTCTCAAAAGTACTTTCTTCCTTAGCCACAATATTTTTTTAATGTCATAATCAATTGATTGTTGTTTGGTTTAAATAGAAGAGATGAGAAAGCAACAGAACAGGCAGCTTCAGAACAAAAATTGGAACATGAAGAGACACTTCAAGTCTTTGCTTTCTACTGATGAGGCAATCTCTATTTATGAAAAATAAATTAATTCCCTGCTTATGTTTGCTGTTTTCCTAGTTATATGCATTTTCACCATTAATTAATGGAGAGATGAGAGACTGCAGAACAACAAGCCCTATGCAATATGAATGGATGCTTGGGCTGACAGAATAGCTATTCTCCTTCAAGCATTGTTTTAGGTGGTGGCTGCATCAAGGATAAGACTCTTTATCCCTTTATGTGGTGCATCCTGTGCATCCTGCTAGAGGCCCAGCCATGCATCTGAAAAAAGGGTAGGAGTCTTACCAAGAAGCAAAACATTAATATGGCAAATAATATAATATTCTGTATGACAAAGTCCTCTGTTTGCTTATTTGAAGAAAACATCTATAATAGAGGGACTGTCTGTGAGAGGCAAGTCCTTTCTAGCTGTCCAGCTCCAGTGTATATTTAGTGCAAATGAATATCTTTGACTACTGGCCTGTCTTGAAATTCTTCCTCTGTAGGGCTTTTGTCTAATTTAGATGTCCATTTTGTGGAGTAAACAGATGCTGTGTCTTTGTCTTATGTTAAAATAGCAAGGGGTCAGAGGGAGAGCACCTAGCCTTTTACCACCCACATGCATGTTTCATACTAGTTACTTGCTACAGTATTAAACTCTATTTTTGGTAGATACCAAGAAAACTTCATCCATTTGTTTAAGATCTGGCTAAAAGTAGTAAGAAGCTATATCATCTACAGATTACCAGAGAAAACTGGGTGCAACAGTTGGAGAAGGGAAGATCCTTCATGCTGCTGTATTCATGCTTTACAGGATAAAGTCTTGTTAGGTTTTGAAAAAAGTTCCATATAATGCCTAAAACACAATGAAGATCTTTAGGAATGACAACAGTATATCTAAAAACCTAATATTAACAACCATAACAATCTATTATAGAAGAAAATTGAAGGGAAGTATAAGCAGCTAGAGAAAGATCCTTAAAATGTGAGATTCCTTTAATCCACACTAGCTTGTCACATAGCTATGTAATAAAGCTAAGTCATGTGAATTTGTAGTTAAAAGATGAACCAATTAGAGACTGAATAATTTGTGGTATAACTGATAATAGGTCAAAGCAAGGTTATTGCAGGAAATGGACTTGACTTTGGAAAGAACATTGGATATTTGCAGGGCCAGCAAAAAAACAACTCAAATTAAAGTGTTAGTAAGCAGTGAAAGAACAGAAGTGCATCTCATTAAAAACAAATATCAGTGTATATCAGGGTATACAATCAGAATACAGGACTACAGACAATGAAACAAAACCAATATAATGAGGAGGGCAATATTCCATGTATGATTTGAAAGAAATTATGCTCAGTTTTCATTCAAATGTAGACTTTTCTTTTAAAAAAGGAAGATGTTTGCATATGCATTTTGTATTTAAATAATACAAAAGTCCAGAAGAAACAGGCCAAAACTGTGGTTCACTTATTCTCAAAACACGTAAAATATCAAAGATATGACAAAGAAAATCATATTAAATTACCTGCAGTGCAATATGAAAAATCTCTGCTGGTGGGCTTCCATAAGAACTCTTTCTCATGATGAGATTGTCTTGACAAGTCTGTCTCTGGTTTACTTCTCAAAAAGTAAATAGCAAGGCACCTAGATGAGTTTGACAAGTGATTTATGTATATACAAAAAAAAGGACCTCCACCTTCTTATAGAACCTGTTGTTTTGCCTTCTGTTAAAAAAATCACCATGCCTACCCCAGCTGAACATTTTGCACACTACTCAAGACAAAACCACTCCTGCTCATAAGATGACACAAGGGAGGTATAATGTAAAATAAGGCACTATAACATATATAAGCAACAATAATTTTAATCTAAAATTCCACAAAAGCACTAGACACCCCCTTAAATATATACACATACATTCAAATATGTCAAAGTCACTTCTCATCTTGACTGTAAGTACAAATGCAGAAACTGTCCTTTGTCACACCTAGGGCTGTGAGAAATAGGTCTCCATATGGGAAACACAGAGACCTGTATGTATGCCACAAAAAATCTGAATAACACATACTATTTTTCTTCTGATTTGTCTAGTGGCTACTTTGAAAATTTTTATAATTTTACCATTGTTCCTGAAGCTGCCTAATTCTTTGCCATGTTTGGAAACTGTGCTGTAATTATATCACCTCAGTCTCTTTGGCTCTTCCATACATGTACTAGTATGAATAGAATTTCTGTGAAAATATAAAGAAAATACATGAATTTAGAGTGGGTGTGCAGGTGTGGGAGAAAAAGCAAAAGCTTTCCAGCCAATCTTTATTGGGTTTCTGGGGCAAGCTTTTGGTAGCACAGGGTTACTGAGGTGGCTTCTGTGAGAAAGTTCCAGAGGCTTTCCCCATATCCAAAATAGCCAGTTCCAGCCAGCTCTAGGATGGACTGTCACTGCACAAGGCCAAGCCCATCAGCAATGGTGATAGCATCTCTGGGATAATGTATTCAAGAACTGGGTAAAAACCTGCCCAAGAGCAGCTGCACCCAGCACCCAGAGAGGAATGAGATTATGTGAGAGGAACTACTCTGCAGACACAAAGTTGGTGGAGAAGAAGGGGCAGGAGATTATCCAGGCACCAAAGCTGAAATTTCCCCACAGCCCCTGGTGCAGATCATGGTGAGGCAGATGTGCCCCTGCCGGCCACAGAGGATCATGGTGGAGCAGACATCCACCTCCAGCCCATGGAATACCTCAGGCTGTCTTCTGAGGTAGGTCAATGTCTTTGAAGGAGACTATGACCCCATTGTAAACCTATGCTGGTCAGGTTTGCTTGGTGATCCCTTGGGCAGCCATGCTGGAGAAGCCTATGCCTGAATAACTGTATCCCATGGAAGGGACCCACACTGGAGCAGTTCATGATAAACTGCAGAACATGGGAAGGACCCACACTGGAGAGGTATATGAAGGAACATCTCCTATGGGAGTGATCCAACACTGGAGAAGGGGAAGAGTGTGAAGAGAAGGAAGTGACAAAGTGTGTTGAACTCACCCCATTTCTTATTCCTTTACACTGCTGCTGGGAGGAGGGAAAGAAAAAAGGGAATGAAGATGAACTCAGGAAGAAGGGAGGGATGGGGGAAGCCTTTTCAAGATCTAGTTTTATTTTTTATTGTGTCTTTATCCTGCTCTGATTTGCTTAGCAATAAATCAATTTTCCCATCAGTTTTGCCCATGGCAGTGGGTGATCTCTCCCTGTCCTTATCTCAACTCATGAGCCTTTTGTTGTGTTTTGTATGATCTGCCAGATGGGGAGGGGAGTGACAGAGCTGCTTTATGGGAATGTGGTGTCAATTCACTACATAAACCCATTAGCTAACTGCAGCTGAAATAAAAAACCAAAGAAGAAGCAACTTTTACTTCAAAGCAGGTCAAGAGAAAAGATGACAAATTTTCAGTCAATACAAGTATACTGTCCCCTTAAAAGGTGAACCCAGACATTGCAGCACACTACCAGTCTCACCAGTGCTCACTATGGTTTTTACTTTCAGGTGCAGGGAAGAAGCCATCCAGTGAGGATTCTGGAAGCATTGCACTGGCAATAGTTTCAATCTTTCCCTTTCCTTTGTGTTCAGCAAGCTGGTCCAAGGAGTTGCCTTCAGAAGTGGAGCAGTGAAGCAAGACTTCATGGAAAACCCTGCTTACAGCCATTAGAACTCCAGAAGGGAAAAAAAGGTAAGAGAAGAAGGATGAATATGCTCCAAATATTATGAAATTGAAGGCAAAAACTAAGTCCTTGAGGAAAATACTCTATTAAAAACCAGCAACTTTTAAGGTTCACTGGAAATTCAGCCCAAAAATTTCTTCATGGTTAAAAAAGTAGCTTGAAAAGGGCAACATAAGTGATGTTATCTGCCTGATTCTTAGAAAAAAAGAATGTATTTTTACTTACTTTTTTCCTTAAAGCATATCAAGTACAGTGCTTGGTAAATAAACTGCCACATTTCTAATGGAAAAGTGCACAGAAAAGCTGAAGCAATCAAAATGGTTGCCGAGCTATGAAGAACTGCTTTGATAATAGGGCCCTGAGAAAGAAAGGCAGCTCAGATATGTTGTCAAGAGAGATATGAAGGCAACAAGAGGAAATAGGTGAATAAAGAAAATTAGCAGTAGAGACAGTGTTCTATTACTTTTTAATTGTTCCATAGAAAGATTTTACACCTCATGAGAAGTACATATTTCTGACAAACAAAACAGGCAGATATTTTGTTAGAGAGAACCAGGGCAGAATATGTTCCTTCTCTGGAAAGGCAGAAGCTAGCAGCACTTTGTGGTATAAAAACCAGTCACTGTGATGTGTATTACTTAGTAGCAATAATCTGAGTATTGGAAAGCAGGTAATCTGAATTCATAATTTATGCAACTCCACATCTTCATAATTGTGTGTTTGACCACTTCACAGACCAAAGAAAAAGAAAGGCATACACTTAACCAGGAGATGAGAGCAAAAAAACCAGCAAAGCAGAAAGCCACTGAACAAACTTCTTTTGTGCCCTATCGATAAAGTCAAAGTATATATAAACTTAATCAAGGAGTATGTAGGATGAAAGATGAACTAGATTTGAAATATTCCTTACACTTTCACAGAGGAAAAAAAAAAA
>VXBS01004700.1:0-10651 GCA_013400255.1 Sitta europaea | reverse complement strand
AAAAAAAAAAAAAGGAATGGAAATTATCTTGTGTGTGTCCTAAAGCTGTACTGTATGTCATCCTGACAGATTCTTTACTCATAGTGATTTCTAGTTCTGGAACTTCCACACCCTCTCCAGCCAGTCTGTTCTGTGACTGCACTGTCCCTAGTGCCAGATAACTTTAGTGTGCCTAAACTTAGCCTTGCTACTTTACTTTCTATTCATCATGGATGTGGGGAGCACACCATTCAATGATCTTCCCAAGGATCCTTTAAGTACTGCAATAACAGTTTGCATGTTACCTAAAGGCTGTTACACTACCCTCCACAAAGGAGTGGCATAACCTGTGTATCACAAAGCTGTTTACACAGGAAAAATTATATCTTCCTGAAGAACAAAGTGTACAAGCCTGCTGAATTAAAAAAAACACATATTGATTGTGAAATTGTCCTCTTGCTCATGGTGCACTGTTGTAGGTGCACAGATCTGCTCTGTAGATGACAAATCCAGACCTGTCCTTT
Source organism: Sitta europaea (assembly GCA_013400255.1). Lineage (NCBI taxonomy): Eukaryota > Metazoa > Chordata > Aves > Passeriformes > Sittidae > Sitta > Sitta europaea. Next base: position 10,148 of record VXBS01004700.1, on the reverse strand, counting down.
GGGTGTCATCCACAAAATTCCTAAGTTGCAATGACAAAGACAAAATCTACCACTGACTTATTCAAACCCAAAGAAAACAAACTGATGACTTCGGGTGGTCTCTGAATTCATAGGAGGACTAAGCAATATAAAGCACAGTATGGACAGCTCTTTTACAAGTCAAGGTGTTACAAATGCAGTATCCATAATCTCACTTCATGCAGATAAATTCTGCTTGAGATAATGACAGTCCAGACCAAGCTTACAATTAGGTGACTATTGCTACCTGCAAGCCATCGGGTACATCTAGATATAGACACATCCATCTCATTTGTTTCAGCTTTTATAGTGTCCAACTGAAGATAGGCCAGGGATTTGCCTCTCAGAGGGCCATGAATTGAACTGAAAAAATCAGGTGCTGTCTGTAGTTTCCAGTAATGTATGACGCATTTAAAATCACTAATTGTTTCTGAAAATGTACCCCCATAAACTTTTCCTATGGAAATCAGATCTCCATTTTAAGTTTTACCTCCTGGTGCCAGATTTGATGCATATCTTTTGCATCTTCTAAATTTCTTTTAAAGTGATAGGGACTTAGTTTTCAAAGAAGGACCATTGCCAATTCCTCCAGAATAGGATTTAGTATTTTTCTTAACTTGTTTCTGCTGTCTCTGATATATACATTGTGTAAGATGCTGTTTCAGGATGGCTGCCACATAAAATTCTCCTCCACTAATATTCAAGATTGTAACATTTTGGTTTCTGGAACACAATTTTTCAACAGATCAATTTTGAAAAATTTCTGCTTTTTCTAGGTGAGCTACTTGCCGCCTAATTTTGTTTGGATGTTGCTTGTGGCTGTGACTCAGGAAGAGGGTACTTGACGTGCCATAACACCACAGCTGGCTTTAATTTTGCCGTTTTCAGCATATTCTTACAGCCATTTGTGGATGTATTTCTGGTGAAGAAAGACTGGTCTTTGGGTGCTTGCCAATGGAAACAATGGAGAAGTCTTCTTCTTAATTTTTTTTTTAATCTGAGCTGAAAGCAGCCTGATAAAATGCAGTTTCTGCAATTTGTTGAGTTATTAAACTAAGCAGAAATTATTAATCATTTTAAACAAGAAAACTTATAGGTTTCTTCTCTTGGTCTCACTCAACTTCAACTGTCCCCTTTGAATTAATGCCCAAAGACAATTATTATTTATATCACAGCAACACCTAGAGGTTCTTACTGAAATCAGAGTGCTTTTGCACAAAGTACAGAAAGGCGAGACTCAGCCTGTACTCTGCAATCTGAACAGGTCAGCAAAAAAAGAAGAGCAGGGGAAGCGGTAGGTGCCAAGACAAAAGAACACATCCATGTTCACAAAAAGTCATCATTCTGGGATACAACTTTGGCACCTAAGGGCAACCCAAATATTTCACCATCGTGCTCCCAGAGATCATAGCCAAAACCAGATGGATAGATGGATACCACCATTGCATTTTTTCCAAGATCCAAGCTACAGGAAACAGAGTTCTGGGGCAGTCCCCACAGGCAACAGTGAAAGAAAAGCACTTGTTAGGGCAAACACATCCAAGACCAACCCTATCTATATCCCAGGAGGATTTCTGAGTCTAGAGCAGTGCTGTGAGTAGTGTGAAGAAGGACAGTATGAGGAAGCAGTGGTTTGCTTATCAAAATGTTTTGTAACAGCTCTGCTTCTACTACGTAGTTTTGGAACTAACTAATGATTTAGAAATGATAAATAGAAAATCTCTGGGCTCGCTTCCTCTATCTCCTGGGGTAAAACAAGGCTGCAAAATATTCCAAGGTCTGGAAATCACCCAGCAATGTACATTAATTTTTTACTCCAGGCTTTTATTGGAGCTTTAGTGGAGAGAGCTTTAGTTTTGAGGTTAAATTACTGGATGGAGAGGACAAGAGCGGACAAAAGGCAAGGGGTACCACATACAACCTGCAAGCTGGATGTGTAACGAGAATGATTTGGAAATACTGCAAAGAGCAAACTGATCCTGGTGGTAGTGTCAATAGCCTCCCCTGTGAGCACTAATTATATTATTACAGAAACAGACTAACACAAAACTAAAGCACAAAAACATACATTTAAGATCTGGCCAGATGCCAGTGTGCTCAAGGTACATTCTTCATACCAGCAGTATGATACTTCGTTATTTGTTTTGCTGGACTGCTCAGGAGCACTAATGGTCAACTTGTGTTCTGCCATGGTCCATGCATAAAAATATCGAAGGCAAACACACCACCTGCCTCCAAAGAGATCACATTGTATATGCAAGATACATAGGACACTCGCGCCTAAAATGGTGTCCCCCAGTGAGGTGGCCATTTGTCTCCAGGTGTCCGTGGTCTGGCTGTTATTAAAGGACAGAACTTTGAAAAAAGGTTTTGAGGGAGAACAGCATGACTTTAACGATGTTTTCAGTAATATTGTCATTAAGGAGGCATATGGATTTTTTAGTTATTTTTTCTGTTGCTTGTAATCCTCTTATTTCACATCTTCTAGGTGAAATGTTCCAAACCAAACATATTGCAATGTATTGTAGTGAAAGAGTTCACTCAGACAAGCATCAGTAGTTGCTTGTGAGAAAACAAGGACATTACAAACAATATATCAGCCCCTTGTTTGATGCTTCAAATTTAAATAAATAGCACCTTCCATTTCCTGGATTGTAAATAGCAAGTATTTGGTAATGGTACTTAAGCAATTCACAAAACAGGGCGGAAAGCAAAGAACACCCACTTTATTTTTGGTGGATGATGCTCAAGAACATGTTTGTGCATGTGAGGGGAATGGGGAGGGGGCATGGAACCAGAGCCACATGGAGGGGATTTGTATGCAATGGGAATAAAACTGTGAAAACGGGTAAGTGGAGCTGCAGAAGGAAATCTGCAGCCGCCTGAGCCAGGCAGTTGAATGGCAGAGAGGATGGAGGCTATTTGAATACTGATGTGGCCCTCACTTTCTTCCATTTCCATTAATGACATGCTCATCAAGGGCAAACAATGGGACCGGCTGCCTGCGCCTGTCACACTGTGTGGGTGCTGGGAATGCCAGGCTGTCATCCCGGGGCTGCATTTAGAGACCTGCACGCTAATAAGAAGTGCTCTGTGCCGTCAATGCAGACAGGTGCTTCCGAGGCTGGGATATGCTCCATTCCCTTCCCCTGAAACCCTCCTCTCCCGGCCCCCTGACAGACACCATGAAATGCACAAATTAACAGCCCCATCATGTTGGGCTGCTGCTGCCTGCGGTGAAAGCAGAAAATCAAGTTGTCACCCAGGGTGCAGTGATAAAGCCACAGCCTCATTTCTCTGTTGGTGCCCTATAATAGCAAATGCCAGACAGCTGGATGGATTGGGAGGTTTTAGATTAGGGTCCTGATGCACTTTGGCCACTGAATTAGCAGTTGCTGTTTTCATGCAGATTATTCGTGTGCAAAGCAAACATCTGGAGAAAGCAAAGGCTCTAGGGTCAGATATTCGATGCTTCTTTCCCCTAATGAAGCAGAAATAACAGAAATTCTACAATACCTTTAAAAAAAATTCATCTCCCACATCAATGAAAAAGGAAAACCCTTCCTGGATTTGCCTTTAGAGACTTTCACAGCAAATGCTTAAGGCTATGTTTGCAAGCATTTGCGCACAGACAAACTGAACAAGAATCTCAAACCTAGATGTGTGCCTAATTTTACAACAGAAGTGGTTGGAGAAAAGTCACAGCAGGTGTCTCTGGGCAGGAAAAAGGAAAGGTGGATACTCTGAAGTAATTTTATTTCCACTGTGCAGCATGCCCCTTTGTCAGCAGGTTCTTCCCACAGCCATCCGAGACCCACAGCAATAAGAGGGTTTGGCCATTTTCACAGAAATGGCTCAGCTGGAGTTGAAAATTGATGTCCAGAGCTCAGAATCCAAAGTGAGACCACAGCCACCATGAAACTCCAATTGCCTCTGAACAAAGGCAGGTATCTGAGCTTCTGAATAAAAAATCCAAATTGGAAGAAAAGAGAGCCGTTGACAAGGAAAGTGATGATGGACAGAGACTGGTCACGCAGACATTTGCCCCACAGCAGGCATTGCACCAGTGATAAGGAATAGAGGGGCCTGAGCCCTTCAGACTCCAAGGAGTTTAATGACATAACGGCCTGAGAACTTCAACATAAAACAGGAAGAGCAACTAACGAAACTTACAACATAAAACCCCCCTCCTGTCATTTTTATAGTAATAGTAAAACACTTTATTGAATTTATGAGCTACATAATGACTATGCAGAATGTAACTTGAATTAGAACCAACTCAGAAGTATAATATCAACTATAAACCCTTTTCTATTACTGCATCTCTTTATCATCATCCTATCTGGCTCTTTTTAAACCAAGGAATATTGCTTTCTTCAAAATTTAGTCTGAGATCCATCTCTTAATTTCTCAATAAATCAAGAAAACCCCAAGCATCTGTAACAGACAGAGAGCCAAAAAAATCAAGGCATGGCTCAAGTACAGATTTTATAGCTAGAGTTAGGAAATTATTGAAAAACCAAAAAAGCAACATTTCTGTGGAGACTGTGCCTGGGAAGGCATGGAGGAACATTCTGAATGCTGAAGGTTTTGGTTGTGAAGTTGCTTAGGAAGGCATAGCAGAGCATTATTAGGTGGTTCAGGCCTCAAAATGCAAGTCATCAGCACGGACCTTTGAAACAAAAGCACAACTCCACAATTCAATCCCTGATCAGTCTTGAAGTTCATTTAGGAGCAGAAGCATTAGCAGGATTTTGTAGCACCCTCTCTAAAGCCCTTTCATACCCAGGGTTTGACATGAACGATAAAGTCTGAGAGAAGCTGGAGACTGCATTGAGGGGCTGTTTATATCCAGATCCATTATTTTTGCAGAGGAGTTTGTAAATGAATGATTGTGGGGGAGGGAAATGTACGTAACACAGCTAAAGCAGCATGTTTTACTGTGTTTTCTGATTCCATTTTACTTCTTTAGTCTCTCTGGTCCCCAAGGATTTTTCTGAAGGGCCGATAAAATAAAATGGGTGAAACAAAGCCATAAGCCAGTTAAGTCTGAAAGACATGTCATCTCATCTAAAAAGAAGAAACGGACCATTTCCATGCCTAGGGCTGACAGCAACGCCTGAGCTAGCAATAGCGCTATTCCATTTGATTTATAGAATAATGGGGTGACAAATGATGACAAAAATAAACTTTTACTGCACTGAACTGCTCCTTTATTTATGAAATTTGGCCAAGTAGTGAAATCTTTTATCTGCAAGTTGTAACATGGAGTGGAAACGAGCGATTATGGTGTGGTAATAGTAATCCAGTGATGGAGGCCGAGTCAGTCGGAAATGGATTGAGGTAAAATAACTACCGTACCATGATAAATGTGAACAGCGCTTTGCTGACAGATGATCTAACAGGTGTTCATAACAACTATATAAGAGGATTTATTTATGACTAGCCACAGCCGCAGCACTGTAAATCAACTCCAGCAGCTGCACACCACTGAAACCAAGTCCCTGATGGAGAAACAGTGCAAGAACCCAAAAGAACGCAATTCACTCCAGAATCTTAATCATCAAATAACATGTTTTTTCAAGCAATTACACCATGGTGCAGAAATCAAAATGACTTTCAATTACCTGAAGCTGAGACACCAACTAACTTCGCACAAGCCCAGGCACAGGCCCACAGATCCATATGAAGCAGAACAGTTACTTTTGGACTCAGTATCAAAGAGGTGCCATTTTTGTTTTCTGATAAAAGTTACCACTTTGGTGCTGTTCTAGAATAGTGCTGACAGACACAAAGTAAGGGCAAGAGAAAAAGAATGGGAGTACAGTTTGCCTTCCCTCCTTCCCAGCTGTGTTAAATCCAGATGTCTGCACTCCAAACTGTATCAATGAAATTATTGGGTCACCAAAAATCAGCCCCAAACCCCACAAAAACACTACGGTCTCATAGAAAAGGCTATGAGGTTTTAAAGCCCAAATGATCCTGCTGTTTTCCTTCAGGGGATACATCTGCAAACACACAGAAATACAGCTGAGGGAGGACTTACTGGTGCTGATGTGAGCCCAAGCAGGTGGGTGTGCCATGGTCCAAGACACAGCTGAAGTTCTGCAAGGTGGCTGGAAGCACCAGGGTACTCCCTCACCCTCCTACCATTTGCTGTGCCTGGCAGCTGAATGCCTACCAGTCATGGCTGTGACAAGAGAAGGGCTTTCACCACCTCCTGCCACGTATCCAGAATCCCCAAGTGTTTTTGTAGGATAGGAAGGTGTCCAGGACTCAAGTGTGCCAAGAGCACTTACTCTTTCCTGAACATGAAGTGTAACTTGTCAGCTGGTTTTGCAAGGCTTAGTCTAAATCCTTCCCATCAGGGAGAAAAAACAGGTCTGAGTCAAGCCAGAGAGGTGTATGAAGGTGAGGATAATAACTCACAACACGTATGCTCCATGAGATGATGCTTAGTGCAGAATCATCTTCCCTCTCCTCTGAAAGCCATGACTAGGAAGGTGGGCAAAGGAGGCAAGTCACCAGAAGCAGGATGAGAGCAGGCCAAGACCTGGAGATGAATGGAAAAGCAGCGGTGGAAGCCAGAAAAACTCACTTTTGTTCCCTCTACTACATGTGTATAATGGAAAAAAAAGAGTTTAGAATAATACTACTTGTAAAGATCATAAAATCATGGAATGTTTTGTGTTGGAAGGGACCTTAAAGACCATCTAGTTCCACCCTGCCTGCCAAGGGCAGGGATGTCACGCACTAGACCAGGCTGCTCAGGGCCCTGTCCAACCTGTCCATGAAGACTTCCAGGCATGGGGCATCCACAGTCTCTCTGCGCAATATGAATCTTGCCTCTGTGGCAATATAAATGTGTATGCACCACAATGTACAAAATTTAAGTGTACCAGGATTCGTGGCACTACAGTCACAGCAGAGGCTCAAGAGTTACCAGACATTGAAGAGTAGTTCACCTTGCACCTTTTGGGCAAAACCATTTACCTGTGGGACTAGAAATGCAGTTGCATTCACAATCTCTTTCTTCTCCAAACAGGTTCACTGGACTGTGCTATATAAAGGCACAACTATACCAGTTAAGATGAAGACAGCAAAATTACTGCTTTTATCACAAAGGGTCATGCACCAAGGCTCCAATCAGCAATCAAACCACGTATGTCAACATAGCAAAGCATGGCTTCTGCACAACAAAACATTTAATGTAAGTGTTAAACGAGTGTAAAGTTTATGTTAAAACAAACAGAAACATGTGGAAGGGGAGAACAATAAACTGTCAGAAAAAGAAGGGAACAGAGTCCAGTCCTCATGTACTTGTTTGAGGGCACACACAGAAAGCCAGATGACATTGGGAGAATTTAACTTACCTGTATATTGCTTACCAGAATCCATATTAGGGCATTTAAGTGCTAAGTTAAAATTAGTTCAAGCATGTCAGATATTGTATGCAAAACTAGTCAGTTCAGTAATTGAATATTTAAAAAAAAAAATTAACACTACTTATGGCAATGGACCATTGCAAAGCAAAGTATGCAAAAGGATTTTATCCTATCACCAAATATCAGCAATTAGCCCAAAGGCTCTGATAAAGAATATTTAAAGACCTTGGGTGTTTGTATCCTATATATCTGTTTATTTCTTTGCTGACGTACACTTGCAGTTTTGTTCCACTTTTAGTAAACATCATACTATCTTGTGACAGTAGATGACCAGAACTTAAGTACATGTTGTGTTTAAAAAACAGGGTAAAAGTAAATGCCTTCCTCGAATTTAAATATATTGCTTTGGAAATGTTGCAAAATGTCACCCTGTTCCTGAGTTAGTAGAAAAGATCATCAGGAAACCTCAATTTATCTTTTCTATGTAATTCATTATTTCTTATACTGTATCATGTCCCTGTTCTAAAACCACTTCCATTATTTCCACTATCTATTTACGTACTATTCTATTTATATCTTCCATTATTTTTTCTCTAGCTCCAGACCCATTTTTATTTCTGCTATTTTTCTTTAGAAATTAATTATGAGAATTAAAGCAGGGTACAAAGGGAAAAATACATTATCCTTTTATACAACATCATAAAATGTCAAAGGAAAACAAGCAGAAAAATTACCTTATTTTTACTGTCACGCATCAAGCCTATGTTTATATTCTGCCATCAACAGTAACAAAACAATTTCTCCTTGCACGCTATTCTTTTAAAATGGTTTATTTTTGAGTTACTGAATTTGAAAGTTCAGTTGTTAAAAAGAAAAAAAATAAAGAATCACCTAACTCTTCACTAAGGAGCAAAGCAAAGGTTAGCTATCAATCTCTCACTATGTAGAAACTTTCTTACGCTTTTGTCCTTGCTCTTGCTGAATAATTCTTCAATTCAGAGATGCCAGCTTACAGCTTGTTGTAGACCACAACAATTTTGTAGTCTTTCTGAGATTCAATACCTCCAGCATGATTAATGTTCATAAAATTACACCCAATTTCTCTTTACGGTAACATATGTGAGTCTTTATTGTTTTTCATATGTTGAAATGAACATATGAACATTCTGTTGATAATTTAAGTAAAAAACCCTCACCTCCCACTCCTTAAACTCCACCTTGGTACAATTGCTAACCATCTTAGCAAAGCCCACCTCAGCAGACCTGCAGTACTATGCTTTAGCCTTGCTCCTGTGTCCCAAGCTGTGCATGCAGGTATGTTCGAAGTGCGCCCAGGCTTGGATACTTGCTGAAGCCAGGTGGCTCTCAGTGTGCAGCTCCTCAATGATTAGCCTGTCCACAGAAGTAGGAGCTGCTGCTACTTGGTACAAGCAAATCACCCCAAAGTGAATTTTAGATTGCAATTTAGACTAGGCATCAACCTTTATTACGCCTCTACAAATGATTAAAAGAATGGAAGAAGTGAGAACAAATGATATATAGCCAACCTAAGAAATTACTGTTAACCACTGCTAATGGTTGGATTATGACTGAGTGCAACTTCCACTGAAAATGTAAGACAGGTACACATGCCTTTGTTTAGATTCCTCAAGATCAGAGTTTCAATACATGCAGAAATATATGGCTATTTAAATATTTTCCTTAAATAAATTTTATCTCCAAATTACTATTTCAGGAAGGCAGCATGAACTTTCAAATCACAGTATCATGCTGGCCTGACAGAGTCACAAGAGGTAATGCTGCCTAGCAGGGACTAAGACCCATGATGCTGCCAAGAGGGCAGCCCAACTTGTCAAAAGCAGGACCACTACTTGCTATTACTTTCTCACATGGATACAAATGATACTACATGCCAAAAAAATAGGCAGGATCAAGGCAGGCTATAAAGCACTGGCAAGACAAGTGACAAACACTGGTGCCCAAGTCANAGCAAATGCACAGGCACTGGAAGCCAGGACACATGATGTAGGAAGAGATGAAGAACAGTTGTGTAGGGGAAGGGATGAGAAAGGCCAAGGCAACAAAACTGGAACTGAAACTGGCAAGGGACACAAAGAATAAAGCCTGTAGGCTTCTACAGGTACATTACATGTAGAAAAGGAAGGTCAAAGAAGGGGTACCCCCTCTGATCAACAACACTGGAAAGCTGGAGAACTGGTAAAAACAGACAAAGAGAAGGCTGAGGTACTTAACAACTTTTGCCTTAGCATTCAATGGGAAACTATTCCCACACCTCTTGACTGCATGGATAACAGGATGAGGACTGGGAGAGCAAAGTCCCTTCCACTGTAAGAGACAATGAGTTTTGTGACCACCTGAGAAACCCAAATGTACCCAAGGGGATGCATCCCAGAGTCCTGAGGGAATTGGCTGATGCAGTTGCATGGCAGCAGGAAAGGTGAATCCTGCCTGACCAAGCCAGTGGCTTTCTATGATGGGGTGACTGCATCAGAGGGTTAGGGGATGGTCACAGATACCATTTTTCTGGACTTCTATAAAGCCTTTGACACAGTCGCCCACAACATTCTCTCCAAATTGGAGAGAAGGATTTTATGGGTGGATTGTTAGGTGGATTAGGAATTGGTTGGAGGGTTGCATCCAGAGGGTCATGGTCAATAGCTCAATCCCAGTGGACATCATTGACAAGTGGTGTCCCTCAGGCACCAGTGTTATTTAATATTTTCA
>VXBS01004697.1:380-29380 GCA_013400255.1 Sitta europaea | reverse complement strand
ACAAACATCACCCTAGGACATGAGGCTCTTGCAATATTTCTTCTGCAGTGAAGCTCATATTGTCATCTTAAAGTTTGAGTTTTAATAAGTAGAATGTTAAGAAACGTTTTAATGCTTTGATCTGTTCGACTGATTTGATTGTTTGACTGATCTGAAATGGAGCTTCCAGTGGGGACTCTTCTGTCTGACCTCAGACTCACCTATTCAACTTGAAAAGGTGGTATAGCTCTATTTATTTGTCAGGTAACTGGTATAAGATTTGTGGTTGTAATTACACTTGAGGAGCCATGGTAACATATCCTGTAAATGCTCAGGACCTTAAATTCAGCTGTTCTATTCAGTGAAGCTACTTGGGTGTTTGAAGTTTAGCAGGAGCTGATGAGTTTTCCAGAACTAGATTCTAATTAGCTTCTGAATTTGGTACAGTTCAAATAATTCCAAAAATAGTAAGCAAGAAACATCTGTGTATCATGTTCTAAATGAGAATACACCTTTAAGTTTTCTCTGTCTAGCAGGATCTTGTGATACAAAACAGTCACATCTGTCTTTACTAGCATTCTCCATGACATCCTAATGAAAATTAAGAGATGCATGTTTCCTGTACCAGCACTACCCTGACATTTATTAACTGGCTGAACTAAAAACTTGGATAGAAATAATGAAAACATGAATCCAATGTGACTTGATGATCTCTATAGTTAATAGTCTCATTAGTGATGTAACTGTTTTAAATGATGGCAGAATAACTCAATATGCGCATTAATGTAACAGATTGATTATTAATTATCCAAGTGCTGAACTAAATTAGTCCTTTATATAATTCCAGGGAAGTCACATCATGCCAGAAATAAAATCGATCTGTATTATTCTCGGTATGATTGTTATGACTAAATTAATGCTGGTTTACTATTTAAATATCTGGTGAAAATCCGGACAGATTTCCCATAGAATCAGAAAACCATGAAATGAGTATCAGTTTCTTTTTAGAGTTGTAGAGCTGGATTGCCTTAAGAGGTTATGTAACCCATCGCTTGCTGAACACGGAAGCAACTATGCCCAGGTTCTTCCTGGCAGATGTTTGTCTAATCTACTCTGATGAAATCTTGAATGATAGAGATTCCACAACCTTACACAGCAATCTATTCCCGTGCTTGACATCTGTAATGTACATAAATCAGAGGACATTCAGAGATGCTGAAAGGCAGCCAGATGCTTGCCTCTTCCAACAATCAAAATATATTACTTAGATAATTGTGATGATTTGGGTATTTGTGACCTTGATGTTTATTCTTTACTTGTTTGCAGGTCTATTTACTAATCAGATACATTGAGAGAAAACTAAAATCAGATTGTCTAGAATTACAGTCTGGATAACAATGCTATGATATTAATATAAAGTCCATCCAGAGGGTTTCTCTGTATTCTAACTTCTCATTAGGCAGGTATGTGCTGGGTCTTGTGTGAATGCCTCTTACACAGCACTGCTGACATTGCTGAAAACCCTCACTGTAGTGGTTTCAATTCGAAACCAGGCAGAAACACCAATTTCTGTTCTGGTTTAATTTTGCCAATTTCAAAGTTTGTAATCAAGAGCAAAGCAGGCTTAAGCTTAAAAGTNCTGTCCCCATGCTCAGCTCCTCTGGTGCCCATACAGGTGCTGTCCCCATGCTCAGCTCCTCTGGTGCCCATACAGGTGCTGTCCCCATGCTCAGCTCCTCTGGTGCCCATACAGGTGCTGTCCCCATGCTCAGCTCCTCTGGTGCCCATACAGGTGCTGTCCCCATGCTCAGCTCCTCTGGTGCCCATACAGGTGCTGTCCCCATGCTCAGCTCCTCTGGTGCCCATACAGGTGCTGTCCCCATGCTCAGCTCCTCTGGTGCCCATACAGGTGCTGTCCCCATGCTCAGCTCCTCTGGTGCCCATACAGGTGCTGTCCCCATGCTCAGCTCCTCTGGTGCCCATACAGGTGCTGTCCCCATGCTCAGCTCCTCTGGTGCCCATACAGGTGCTGTCCCCATGCTCAGCTCCTCTGGTGCCCATACAGGTGCTGTCCCCATGCTCAGCTCCTCTGGTGCCCATACAGGTGCTGTCCCCATGCTCAGCTCCTCTGGTGCCCATACAGGTGCTGTCCCCATGCTCAGCTCCTCTGGTGCCCATACAGGTGCTGTCCCCATGCTCAGCTCCTCTGGTGCCCATACAGGTGCTGTCCCCAGGCTCAGCCGCTCCCGATGCTGACACAGCCTCAGGCCAGCCTGGTTTGGTGTTCGGCTGGAACCAAAGCTCTGCAGGTTCTGGCGGCTCCTTTGCCCTCCCGGTGTCCCGGTGGTTCCTCGGTGAGGGCTCTCAGCCGCTCCCGCCCCTCCAGGAGCGGAGAATCCCGGCCGGGCCCAGCGGCCCCGCCCGCCGCCGCCTTCCCCTCCATCCCCACTCGGCCAGGGCCGGGAGAGGGCAGAGCTGTGTGCTCTGACAGCCGGGAGGAAAGAGACCTGCCCGGGCTGCTTTCAAAGGGAATAAGAACTAGAAAATGCTTTCCCATTGGCCCAATAAAATGCCAATCTCAAACCCTGCCAGCTCATTTCCCTGCTCTGATCAAACTAGGACACTCTCTCAGAAAAAAAACCCTCTTTATCCAGCTAAAAATGAAGATTCAGAGGTCTGAATTTATCATAATATAGTAGCTAGAATAAGTTAATTTTCTCAGTACCCATTAGGAAACTAGTATTGTGGTGCTTTAGTACTATCAATGTTTTATACAGAATTGCCTTGACTGTCACAAATATCAAGAGAGTGCCTAACTGATTGTCAGACTCCTCAAGTAGCATTGATTTTACTGCTGCAATATTCAGATGATGAGGTAATTGCATCTTATCAGCTTATTGAAAAAGTCTTATAAAGCAGTCAATAGTCATGGATTTATCCAGCTTCCTCATTTCTCTTAGTTTCTGCTCTGGATTTTATTTATTTTTTTTTTCTTTCTTTTGATCCATTGTATCTGAGTTCTGGAAGGTGGGATAGTGGTCATGACATTGCTCTGTGCCTCTGTGCCCACAAATATCACAAGGTAACCACTATTGCTGTTCTTGGGAAAGATGTCAGTCAGGGGTAAGGTGCTGAGAAATGTGGATGGTCCATGGTGCTCACCATGTCAGGCAGAGGAAGACAACAGGAGTTTAGTTCTGGAGAGAACTTGCACACACAGACACTTCTACTCTGCACACGTGTGAAGTGGTATGCTACCTGCATGAAGTATTTAAGGCTTTGCAGTGAAGATGCAAGTTCTGGTAGTCACTACTGGTGTGAAAATAGGTTTCTCCATTCTGTGAAACTGCACTGTCTTCTGGTGCTTGCACTGACAGAAATGTTATTAAAGGACAAATTGCCCGTGCTAATTCACAGTGCTTCCAGCTGTCTGATGGCACCCACAACACTGCACAGCACGCAATCCCTAAGACACTCTCTCCAGTCTGAGCTTTATCTTCACAAGAATCTCCTGTATTTCTGGCAATCACCTATCACCAACTGCCAGAAACTTTAATCTGATTACAACAATAAAGCTGTTCTCTATCTCTGGTGCCTGACTCAGGTTTCAGAGCAAATAAAAAGTATGACATCATCCCTGCTTGCATCTGTGTTGAGTAGCTAATTAAATTATGTGAAGGGTTTGAAGACCATTAAAGTCAATGTTGTTCCTTATTATTATTAAGAGCACTTTCCAATTTACTGCACCACAGGGCAAGCTTGAAAGCATCATTTTTCAAAGGTGTGTGCATTGCACTGGATTGCAGCAAAGAGCCCTGCTGGTGGTGGAGGATGCTGGCAAATGAGAAAAGCAATTGTAAAACTAATTGGCTAAAAGTCTGCATAGCTCCTTTCCTGCACAGATCTGCACCTCACATTATTTGGTGATAATAGGAATAGTCTTGACCTTGGCTGAAGAAAGCTCCAGGTTTGCTCTTGTGTCTGAAGAGTTGGTGGTTTGCAGAGGTTTCCTCTTGCAGCCTGCTGTGGCTCTGAGGCTGCATGGGGCATAGCTGAGCTCTGTGCAGGTGCACAAATGCCTGTCATTACTCCCAGCATAAGCCTGTGAGTCCTTCCTTTACCTGCTCTAGCAGATTGGTTGGGATTTTTTATGCCAAAAATTGATATTGACATTTTGAAACCAAAGATACTTAGATGTTTGATGTCCACTTGCGTGAAATGCCTCTGATCCTAAGTACTTTCGCTTCCGTAGCTGCCTGGGTTTCTCTGTTTTGTGGGAATATTTATCATATTCGAGCTGAATATGATAAATTCTGATACTACCAAAAACCAGAGATATTTTGTGTCAAATTCTTTGTTCTCTTAAATGATTTAAAGCATATTGCAAAAAAAATTGACCTAAGGCATTCCCTAGAATATTTTGTTATCTGAATATTTATTGCATTTTGTGACATTATTTCTTCAGTCCACCAGATAAAGGAGGGTTTTACTTCAGGTGGTGTAGATTTTGCATGAACTTTATGAACTCGTAAAACTATTCTTTGTATTTTAGAACTTTGAAAAGTGGAAGGAAGAACTCTTTGCATTGGTTATGGTATGAGCTGGATGAACCTCTACGGATCCTGAATTTTGCATAGGAGACAGTGTCTCTAGTCAGGCTCAAGTTATAGAAAAGGGTTTTACAGGCAATGACAAATACAGAAACTGCTTAAGTCAAGTGTATGCTTTCAAAACCAGCCCAGAAAGGTGTCTTAAAAACTTGGGCAGGCACACAAAGGTTTTTTTAGCTCAAGAGCTGTCAGGCAGATAGAGTCAGGGAAGGATGCAGATGTGTTCTCTGCAAGAGTTTTTAGGGTGGGTCTGCCCAGCAGTGTTCCAGGACCCAAACTGCCTGCTGTGTTGGGCAGTGCTGACAGAGGGACTGCAGTCATCTTTGCTCCTCCAATAAGTTTACCACACAGTAAATGGGGTCCCCAGTAGAGAGGAACAACCAGGAGTAGTCTAGATACACCTCTAGCATATCCTGGACTTGTTGTTTCATTTCCTTAGCATCTGCTGACTGGCACCGCAAGGCAGAGCAAAGTTGCATTGTGTCTTTTCAACAGGATCATTTTATTCATATAAAGGTGTTTCCCAAGTTCAGCGAAAGGACAACTGAGAGAGAAATCTCAAAGGTGCTGTCCCACTAGCCTGGTCATCACACTAATGGTGTGAGCTTCTCTAAGAATCTGGAAGTAACTCTGTAGCTCTGTAGGCATCTTTTGAACAGGAATGGTCCCTGGCATATACATCATAAATTGCTAATACACAGGTCTGAGGTAAGCACGTGGGACCACTGGAACTTGGAGAAAAACCTTTTATTTCACACTATCAACTGTTTACTGGTGGAGCTGAAATGCCCATCCATGGATTTCCTTCCAACCTCCTGATGCATTCATGAGGAGAGGGGAGACACATCAACAGGAATCCTCATGAATACTTATTTCTGCTTTTCAGTTTTGCACTGCCTTGTCCCATCAGGCTCACAAAACCTTTGTAATGGTCTGTACTGTCTAGGAAGTGGCTGGGCAAATGGTGTCTTCCCTAGAGTGAATAATGGTGCCTAGTTTTCCGGAGAGGCCTTTTACAGTGGTGGAAATAGTATAATCAGAATAAGTGTGTCATTTGAATATCTTCTAAGCATTCTCTGATCAAATTTTTATTTTATTTGAAAGATGTATAGCACCACCCTTAGCACAACAGAGCAGCCTCTGTTAATACTGGCCAGATAAGGAACTGCATAAAGATTCTGCACAGGGGGAGATGGCCCTAAATAACAGAATGGAACTATCAAGAAGCCTGCCTCTCATGGGAGAAAAAAAGCTAGTCTTCCTTCTGCAGACATCACAACCTCACAGTTGCTAAATACAGAAAGAGGAAGGGATAGAGACAAAAATTAAAAATAATATGTGCTGCCCCTCAAGAGCTTTTTTGTTATCTGTGACATCCTTCCTAAGTGTGAATTTGTATGGAGAGGACACGTGTTTGTGATAGGTTTTCTTACCAGGTACTTGCTATCCTGGAGCCTGGAGGCTCTGTCCAGGGGGCGGGTGGGTTTAACTCCTAAAACAGTCAGAGTCAGTATGGTAAAAAGCAGTGAGGTATACTTTCCTTGCTAGAAGCCATAGATTTTATTTTTTAATGCTGGAATTACACTATGGAGATATTAAATATTATGACTGCATTAATATTAGAAGCAGTGTTCAGAAAATCAGAAAGTTAAGTGAAACTATGTACTATACAAGGTATTTTTCAGCCCTTTGCACCACCATTGAAGACTTAAATGTATTTGTTCCCTCATTTTCATACATATTATATTGCCAGTGTGCAGCCAAGTGTTGCAAACCAGAGAGAATTAGTGGTGTTCTGCTTGGTGGCAAAGACCAGACTACAAGCATTTGTCTCTTTGAAATTGGAAAGTTGCCTTTGAAAGCTGCAAATACTAACATTCCCCTTTTAGGCTGATGAAGTACTGGTTTGCCCATGTGTTTGTTTATATGTTTGCCCATATACTTGGACTTCAGTGGTGCCTGCAATTCTGAAGGAAAGCCAGTCACTCGACTAGGAAATTAAGAATAATAATACCTATTCAGAAAAAGCCCCTATTCCCTTCACTAAAAAAACCCTAAAAATCCCTAATCTGCAAGGTTCTTAGGTTAGAGAAAGCACATGTCACTGCAATGAAATAATGAATACATCTCCAGAACCATAGCACGTAATGGTTGCCTGGACATTTGGGCAAATTTCTGATAAACCTGACTAAAGTCCCTAGAGACAAGCACTACAAGAAGGTAATTACAAGAACAATAGGTGCTAGCTTAAGGTCCAACTGAGTACAGCCTGACAGCTAAGTATTTTTAGGCTTTGCGTGTAGGGGAACCCTTGGATGCCACAACAGTGTTAGGGCAAGCTCATGGCTACACTTTCCTGTGGAAAAGATCTTTATGGGTGATGCAGGAAGGTAAGGGTGTGAGCAACCCATTTTGGTGATTTCTCACCTTCCCTAGTTAGAAGAACTTAGCCGTTGTTTGACAGCCTCCTCAAGTGAGCAGCTGCAACATCTTGCCTTCCACTTGCCAAGACACTTTATTTGTCAAGGGCAAAAATCCTGATCAAAGAGCCAGCTGATGTTGGGTAAAATAGCTGAAAGATCTTAGTTTAAGACTATCTTTGTCAGTTGTACTTCTTGTGTTCAGTGAAAGTAAACGGATCAGACATCCCAACATAGCTTTAGGTAGAGCAGCTACTTTGACAGCAGCCTTCATTGTGCGTATAATGAAAAAATAAGACTGTTGATTAAAACTTATGAGTTTACTCTAGAGTCAGGCTTCTTGGACAGGGATACATGGATTACACAGCCTGGTGCCAAGTTAGCCTGTGGTGGTAAGTGTATACCCCAGCTTCTGCTCTCTATAGCTGCCGCTGTTGGCTGTGGTACCCAGCACAAATATTTAGGAAATTGCTTTAAAACTGCATCTATAGCAGGAAACAGCCATCCAAAAATCAGTTTGGAGTCACCAAGGGAGCTCATGCAGACCCTGTTAACAACCTGTATTTTAGAGTCTAGAGACTCACCTCACAGAAGACCTTGAGATGCTTAGGAGGGTTTTATAGGAGCCACTTGTTTAAGGCTAGAAGAGAAAGGTATGATCTGTGATTCAATCACTTCTTATAGTCAGCAACTTGATGTTAGCCAAGCCAAGAAACAAGCTTCTATTTTATCTTCCCTCCCTCTTTCTTCACATGTGTTCAACTACCCATTCACCTACCTATCATTAATCATAAATTCAATACAGGGTCCCATGCTAGGTAGCAAGACTTCACTGATGCAGGTTAGTTTTAAAGAGCTTGTTCAATAAATCTCTATCGGGATCAGTGGTTTTTTAATTGCCAGTTGGCCCCTTTTCAAAATGCTAGAAATTTTCCTTCCCACATCATTGTTGCATCTTAGTTAAGTGGGAAAAGAAAAGACAAAAAATTAAAAAGGCCTAACTAGCATGAGGTAGAAGGACATTTTATAGAAATGCGTGGATGTAGTGGAAAACACAATTCTTTTCCCTGCACTGATGCACTTTGCATTTCAAGATTTTGGAGTCAAGTTCCTCTTTCACATCCATTAGCCTGTAGCCTGTAGACTATGCTTCAATCACAGTCCAACAAAGTGCAAATTTTCTCACAAGTTAAATAAAAGACCTTAAACTAATTTACAAGCTGAAGTGTGATATATTTCACTGGCTTACCACATTTTAACATTTGCTTCAGAATAATTTATTGCCTGTATATTGGGTGTTCTATCTATGCAAAACCATATTGTTGGCTGTTAAAGTATAAAAAACATGAGAGTGAGAAAATATTCTAATTTCTTATCAGTGTAAGAAAAGATAAGAAAAAAATTTACATATTGGATAATAGCTTTCTGAATAAAATTGGATGAATTTGCAAGAAAGGAGTCCTAGGCATTGATCCCAGCCTCTCTTAGAGGCTCGAGTCAATGTAACATATTATTCCCAATTTTGGGAATAATATACTTTTTAAGAAGCAGTTAATATAGGCCAGATTCTGCATGATTCTTCATTGCATGGATCTAGTATAATTCCTTTGGTGTTGGCAGTGTTGTGTGAGTGTCACTGATTCACAGCCACTGGGCAGGCACCATCTACAGCCTGGCTCCACATTTCATAGTCACAGTACAGTGATAGCTGAGGAACTAGTGAAAAGCCACACATGGCTAGTACATAAAGCTGTACTTACACTGGGAAGTGAACAGTGGCTTGTTTGGAAACTGGTCCATCAAATCACCTGGGAAATAATCCTTAATAACAAAGGGCCCCATGAAAGCTAGATATACTTTAAGGAGGACATATTAAAGGTGCAGGAGCATTTCCATGTACTGAAATATGAACCAGTGGAGATAAAGAGTGGCCTGGCTGAACAGAGAGCTTTTGATTGAATTCAGGGAAATAAAGAGAACTTTTGACCTTTGGAAGTAGGGGTAGGCAACTCTGGAAGAATACAAGGATGCTGTTAGGTCATGTAGATAGAAATTTAGAAAGGTGAAAGCTCAGCTAGAACTCACTCTGGTCATTGTTTGAAACATAATAAAAAATATTTTTTCAAGTATTTCAGCAGCTAAAGGCGGTCCAAGGAAGATCTCCGTCCTTTATTGGACATGGGAGGAGCATTGTCACCAAGGATGAGGAAAAGGCTGAGATACTTGATGCCTTCTTTGCCTCAGTCTTTTACAGAAAAACCAGATATCCTCAAAGAAACCAGCTCCCTGATCTGGTAGACAGGGACAGGGAACAGAAAAGACCACTTGAAATCCAGGAGGAAGCAGTTAGTGACCTTCTATTTCACTTAGATGCTCACAGTCTGGGGACCAGATAGGATCCAAGAGTACTGAGGAAACTGGCAGAAGATGTCACCAAACTGCTCTCCATCATTTTTTCATCAGTTCTGGCTAATCAGGGACATCACAGGTGACTGGAGATTGGCCATTGTAATGTCCATTTACAAGAAGGATCAGAGAAGGATTTGGTGAACTACATGTTGCCAAGCTGACCTTGGTGCTAGGAAAGGTTATGAAAACCATCATCTTGAGTGTCATCACACACAAGGCATGTTCAGGAGACCCAGGGAATCATGCCCCGACAGATATGTGAAAGGCAGGCGCTGCCTGACCATCCTGATCTCCATTTATGACAGGTAACCTGCCTGGTGAGTGAAGGATATAGATAAAATGTCTGCCTGGATGTTAGTAAAGGTTTTGATACTGTCTCCCATGGCATTCTCCTGGAAAACTGGCAGTTGATGTCTTAGACAGGTACACTGTTCACTGGCCAGGTTCACAGAGTGTTTGTGAGTGGAATTACATCAGCTGGTGATCAGTTATCAGTGCTGTTCCCCAGGGCTCAGCATTGAGGCCAAATTCTTTTTAATAACCTTATCAATGATCTGGATGAAGGAATTGAGCCTACTTTCAGTCAGGAGAGCTCTGCAGAGGGATGTCCAGAGGGATCTGGACATTGATGGGCCAGGGATTACTGATAAAAGGTTCAACAGTGCCCAGTGCTGGGTCCTGCCCTTGGGTCACAGCAGCCCCAGGCAGAGCCACAGGCTGGGGCAGAGTGGCTGGAAAGGCCCTGGGGGTGCTGGGGAGAGCAGCTGGACATGAGCCAGGGTGTGCCCAGGTGGCCAAGAAGCCAATGGCATCCTGGCCTGGATCAGCAATGGTGTGGGCAGCAGGGCCAGGGCAGGGATTGTCCCCCTGTGCTGGGCACTGCTGAGGCCACACCTTGAATCCTGTGTCCATTTGTAAAGGAAACTTCCCTGCCCAGCCATATAGGAGCTGCTCTGAGCCACTCTGTCAGTCGCTCTTGCACCACCTGAGCTGGAATCGAAGCCGAATCTTAGCTACGTACCCCATACCCACACAGCCAGATTAGATTCCCTTACCGCCTCAACCCCAGCTTTCTCTTGACAGAGTCTCAGATGTCCAAATCCTTGAAATAATTTAATCATGGCATAATAACAGAATAACAGCTTGAGCTGGGTGTCTCTGAGGAGGGACCCAGAACAAAGGAACCCCTGGGCTTTTATACCCTCACAGTGTACACACAGGAAAGTCCAGGTGTCATCAGCTCCTGCCCTGTCTCAGTGTCCCCTGACCTGGCAGGGCCTCAGGTCCCTGGGCCCCTTGCTCTGCAGATGGTTGGCAGTTCACGGCCTCTTGCCTGGGGGTCGTGCCAGAGCTCAACCCAGAGCTCAACCTGCAGCTCCCACTGCAGCTGCACCCTGAGCTACCTACACTGAATTTATTCCTCAACACCATTTATGTGCATTAAAAGAAGCAGGACATTGAAGTCCTGGAGTGTGTCCAGAGAAGGACAGTGTAGCTGATGAGGAACTTGGAACACAAGTCCTGTGAGGAATAGCTGAGGGAGCTGGGGTAGTTTATTGTGGAGAATTGGAGGTTCAGAGGACACCTTACTTCTCTTTACAACTGCCTAAAGCAGTTCTTCACTGAAAGGGTGGTTAAGCAATGGAACAGGCTGCTCAGGGAGGTGGAAGTGTTCAAGAAGTGACTGGACATGGCATTTAGTGGACATAGTGGATCAGTCAAAGATTGGATTCAATGATTTTGGAGGTCTTTTGCAGTTTCAATGATTGTGTGATTCTTCGATTTTATACTTCATTGTCATAATCCTTCTCTGTAGAGAATCTCTTACCAAAATTTCACAGAGATGCTGAATAATAGACTTACCAAGACTACAATTTTTAAACATTGGAAAATATATTTTTGTCTTAAATCTGCATTGGGTTGTTTCAGTTTTGAGCTTTTTATTTCAGATGTAGCAGGGGAACTCAGCTGAAATTACTGAGAGTTGCATCTTTCATTTAATCAGCTCAAATCTTCGGTTTTGAGTTAATTTAATTTTAATATTTTAATTAATCAAGTCTTTAATTTTGTCAAGGAGGATGCTTGTCCTTTACATTTCTTGGTCAATTAAGAGGTGAGAAAAGCCCCTGCAGGAAGACTTGTAGACATCTGCCTAGCTTTGGGCAAATCTGGGTTTTTGTAGCCTAAACCAGAATTACTTCAATACACTACAGCCATGGCAGGCACCACTACAGCAGAAATGTGAAAACAGCTGTTTATATCCTTCAGGATGGCTTTTGCACCATTGTCTCTTTGCAACACTTGTCTGGTGGATGTTGGCAAGGCCTGGTTCAATCCCTGACTGACAGAACAGCTTATGACATGATGAAGGAAATCTAGCTGGAAAAGCATACTTCTCTCCTACTTTCTTTCTTTCTCTAAAAATAAAAAACAAAAACCAAAGAGACAAAGTTGGTTGGATTTTTTTTCACCTAAGTACTTTCTATTATATTAATTTCAAGCATTTTGAAATCTTTTTGCTTTTCATCTTTGAATTCAGAGAACTTTCATCTGAGGGAGTAAAATCACTGGCTAGCTAAGCCTGTTATCTAGTGGGAGAGGATTAGTTTTCTTTTGATTTTGAGAATGACCTTATACAGAGCATTTGGCAGAGGCACGTTTTCCCATCAGCCATGTTTTCCACCATTAATCTGCTTAACCACAAGATGAGGTTTTATTTACTTGTTTTCTCATAGGATAAATGAAAAAGATTTTAGAACTTTGCTGTCCTTGAATTTGTATTAAAACCTTACACAGAAATTTAGACTATTGGAGTGAAACATCCTTTTGGCTTAGCCTGAGCAAGCAGGAAGGTAGAAACTTTACCAAAAAGGAAGGGAAAGGCAGTTTCTTACTATAGCAAAATTTGCCCTCTGAGCTGGTTTCTAACCTCTCCCACTCCAGATTAATCACCTCCAGTCTTCAGAAGAGTCTCTTTGAATTTTTATGTGTGTGAAGGAGTTTCTTCCCCCTATCTTAAAAAAATGTGAATTATCTTTCTAACACAGTTTGTCCTAAATTGAGTCGAGAGAGTTGGCAAATTCTTATCTGTCTATGCTTTCCCAACCTTGGACATCCAGTGCAGATGCCCCTGTCTGTGTGGCTTGCTCACAGCTTATGCCTGACCAAAGGAGGTGAGTGGGACTCCCAGGAATGTGATTTATTCTGTCTTGAAACACAAACAGAGATTAGCTCAGATGAATTGCAGCCTGAGTCTCTGCTTCAACCACACTGGTAACTTCAATTGTTTGGTCCAAATGTTGGTGTCATACCACAAAAATCCTTGGAGGGTGTTCCCAGTCCTGATGTCCCTGGGAAACCAGAGTGTCCCCACACCCCAGTTCCCAGGACAGCATTTCAGCC
Organism: Sitta europaea; assembly: GCA_013400255.1. Lineage (NCBI taxonomy): Eukaryota > Metazoa > Chordata > Aves > Passeriformes > Sittidae > Sitta > Sitta europaea. Next base: position 16,560 of record VXBS01004697.1, on the reverse strand, counting down.
ACGGAGGGTGTGAGTGCTCGAGAAGTCTCCTGCCTACAATAAGGGTGAGGAAGGGGCTCCAGCCATCCTCTTGGGGGGAGCAGGGGTTGGGGACACATGGACTAGCAAGTGTGCCTGTTAGGAACTGAAAGAGGAAGAGTGTCATGGCTCATCCTGTGGTCAGGTGCTGCTGTCCTGACTGACAGCCAGTGCCTGAGCTGCAGCAGTGAGAACTCCTCTTTCTCCTGTAGCCAGTGCTGCTAGCCTTCCTCAGAGTGGTTGCAGGAGCCTGACTCCAAGTCTGTGGTTGTCAGGACAGCCAGAGAAGAGATGCCTGAGCTCCTGCACTTCAGAAGGACTGTGTCACTGGTATGATATGACAATACAGAAAACTTGCAAATATCTAATTTGAAGAAAGAACCTGAATCTCTTCCTGTAGCCCTGTCTATTTAAACCGCTTCCCCATTGCCCCTAATTCTTGTTGAGATGTACTATAACCTATTACAGCATCTCCATTTTCACACTCAGCAGAGTATTCTCATACCTTGAGCATAAAAAATGACTTAAAAATGTAGGTATATTCTATATCTGCTATTAATATAATATTCTTTCAGCTAACAGAGCATTTTGCAGGGCCCATTTCATATCCCAAATGTTAACTTTCTAGACAAGTTTAGCTATGGTAGAAAGGTTTTATATTGAGAAGGAATTTTCCTTTTCATTTCTTCATGTTCCCCCTTTACAGCAGGAGGTCAGTTCTGTAGTGCACATTTTTCCCTGGAATATTCTCACTCCAGGCTATTGATAGACAAAGAATGACCATTTCCTCAAGGATTCATTGTGATGGAGATTTGTTTGCAGTGCTTTACTTGAAATGTGTTTAGTCAGTTGTTAAGTATAAGTTTATTTTAAGAATTAGCAAGTGTTTTCCTGCTCTGCCTTGACCATCTGAGGGCAGTGTCCCCTAATACTTGCTGTAAATTATATGCCTCATCACTGCAAACTGTCTGCACTGCACCCACCCTCTAAGCCTGTTATCCAAAACTTGCAGACATCAAAAAGAGCCTTTCTATGCATCTTAACTATGTATTGGACTTGGATTTATTTCACTCACTCTCTGGGCCAGAGTGTCTATTGCTATATGTCTTTATTGGCACTGAATCAATTTTGAGGCATTCTGCCTAATCCTCCCATCTAGATCTTGATCTGGACAGAACCATGACTGACCCTCAGGTCAGAGCACTCATAGGCATCCAACATAGATTACTGGAAAGTGCTTTTTGCATGATGCAGTTTATGCTTGGGTAGAGCATGGCCCTGAAATGAATAGCCAGTTATAATGACCTCAAGTGATCTTGTAAATATGTACAGCAGTCTTTGATAAATTGTTCCATAGGCAATCAACTTTGCTGTCAGAAAATTCTTATCTTGTTTACTAACTAATATGTTAGTATTAGTGTAATAGAGAACGTATTAGACTAAAAATGTTAAGTAAGTTCACATTCCACTGGATAGTCAGGTACTCTGAATAAGTTGTTCAATCAATTTGCTTTTTGTTATTAATGCTAATTGTGCATTGTGGACCACCAGACTTTCTTTTTGAGGTTTCTATTGATTACATGCATGCAGGCATCTCTCTCTTTTCCTTTAATTCTATCTCATCTTGAAACAAAGCCTTCTGTATGTGGTTATAACAGGAGTTTTGGGTAGGAAGGAATGAGAAACCCCATGGAAGGGGTGTCAATGAGAAATGAATATGGGGCTTCTGAAGTGGGTAGTGGGCACTTTCTAGATTTCCTCCTCTGGTCGAAAGGTGCAGAGGATGGGGATGATGGAAAAACATGGAAGACCACAGAATGATGGTGGTTTATACCAGTTAAGAACCTGACCTTGTGGTCATGCTTTATTCTGCCTAATTGTGGGCAACTGAAGAGTGGCATGATTTTGTTTCAACCCACATGCATAGGTGATGACATACAATGGAAGATACGTTTATACAGACATGCTGGTAGCACTCCTTGTCATGAACAACATAGTTACAAGTTTCTCTTTACACTATAATGGAAGCCTTTGCGATGTGATTTATTCTGAAGGGAAATGGCAGATTATATTGGTTTTGGGGAGATAACAACAGAGATAAAGTAATGAGGCAGTTCCTCTTGATCTTTATTTAGCAACAGAGATATTAGGTGGCCAAGTTCTGGATAAATGTCAAATAATCAAAGATAATTTTGGCAGAAATGTGTAAAAATCCCTAAAGGCTACCATGATCAGCACAGTAATCCAGCATATTAGGAGTTTGTTCACCACTTTAAAGTGTTAATTGTAAATGTTTCATGATTGGCACTGAGAGATAGCTGAATATTGACAGTAGAATACAGAGGTCTCTGAAATTCAGGCATTCAATTGAATACCAGTGTACCAAATGAGTGTTAAAGTTTTTTTAGGCACTAGTAACCACTCTGGGTATACGGGTGGTTCTGTGACACTGAAGAACAATTTTGAAAATGCAAAAAAATGTCAGGAAATTTGCTCTTGTTGCTCTCACTGCTATTATCTCATTCTAATTACAGAGACATGGTGGGATAGCTTGCATTACTGGAATGCTGTCCTGGGCAGGGACAGCTACATGCATTTTTTTAGGGAAGGGTGGCCAACAAGGCAAGTTGGTGGATCTGTTCTTTATGTGAGAAAGCAACCAGAATTTTCCAGCTCTGCCAAGGGGTGGATGAAGAATGGGTATAGGGGTTTGTGGGTATATATTACCTATAATAGCTTATAGGTAAAAATTAAGGGGCAAGCTAAGCTAACATGGGTGACACTGCTGTGTTTGTTACAAGCCATCTTATCATAAGGAAGGAGTAGATGAGGCCTTCTACAGATAGCTGGAAGCAGCCTCACAGTCAGAAGCCCTTGTTAGTCTGAGGAAATTCAATTACTCCGCTCCAAGATGACACACTGAGGCACACAGAGTTCAGGAGGTTCCTGCAGAGCATTGCACTTTGGCACACATGATGGAGGACACAATGAGGAGAGGTGGGCTGCTGGACTTTGTACTAGCAAATAAAGGACTAATTGGGGATGTGAAGGTGGGGGGCAGCCTTGACTACAGTGACCATGAGATGGGGAGCTGTCTGGGTCTCCACATCTGACTGAGCTTTGTTTCATGCTGCTAGATTCAACACTTAAATAGATCTCCCTCCACAGTGTCTCTCTTGATTGTTATTGTGGTTTAGGTGCTGTGCTGCCCAGCTCAGTGCTCCACAGAGATTCTCCCAAACCAGACGCTCATCTCTTGCTCCCCCTTTCCCTTCCACTTCCCGCTGCAGTGGGATCAAGTTGAGAATTGCTAGCACAAAAGGTGCAGATTAGGGGTTGAGATAAAAATAATTTACTGGAAACAGCAATGAGATAAGGAAACGAACAGTAACAGCAACAATATTAATTACAGAGGTATTACAAAAGAGAAGGTGATTCACACACAAAAATCTCAGCACGGTCCCCAAGAAAAAGGAACAATGACAGACAGCTTTCCCCCTTCCACCATGTTTTTTCGACTGGAAGCCCATGCCCTTCTTCTCAGAAGCCAGGAAGAGTCCCTTTTCCCTGCCCCTGGCCATGATGTGAGGTGGTATGAAGTAACATTCTGGTTGTGGTTGGATCTAGGATCGCTAGTTACTGATGATTTTCCTACCACATAACTTTTTGCTTTTCCCACCACAATTCTTACCATTTGGCCTATTCTTTGGGAGATGAGAAATCAAATACAGCATTGGCTTAGAAACAGAAATGTTTTTAACCTCATTATCATGAGTTATGATCCATGTCAGCCATAAAAAGGTGAAGACAAAAAAAAAAAACCAAACCCTGTGATGGATGGCATCCTTGCAATAAATGATTAATGGGTTCTTTTTTAAGAAAGAAAATAAACAGAAAATTAAGCATGACACATCTTCCTGAAGGACGTATTGAAACACTACACAGAGTGTTTTACCTGCACATAGAATAGGATGCATACACTGAAATAAACCACTGTGTTCTTGGGACTTCACACTGTCTTGCAGGTTTTTGTGTCATCTGGAAAAGAAACAGAATAAGGTGGGAGGACATGTTAGACAGAGACTATTGGTACAAGAGAGAGAAAGCTCAAACACTGTGCTGGAGTGAGAGAGCAGTGCAGTCTTTCTTTTGTGATGATCATGGACAGTTTCAAACCAGAAGTTGGGGAATGGGGTCATGAATTTGCCAGGTAGACTGATGTATTCACTCTTTGGCAAAAACTTTAATCATGTTCTGTCTTTACTGTGAGCTGTTCTTGGCAACTTAAGCCATATCCTGGAGAGCATGGAGGGGAGAAAGTGCAGAGTGGAGCCAATAGACCAGAGTGTTACAGGGTTTGGTTTGTAAATGCTTAATGAAGCTGGTCAGTTGCACAGGAAAATATTTGATTGCTGACAAAGAGCATACAAAATCATTATACTTATTTTTGAAAATCTCATCTCTACTTCCCAGTATTTCTTTTATTAGATTTTTTCTTCAGATTATAATGACAATAATTCTTTCCAGACACTGGTATAATGGTTGCAGCTTGATTTGTCACCTATTTATGTGGCAGGTGGGGCTAACTAAGTAGTTAGGAAAGAGAACTGCTTTCCTGATGGGGACAGAAGGTAAAACACAATTAACTCTATTTTTGGTTTTACAGGTCTTTGTTTTCATTGTTGTTTATAGGCAAAGTTTCTCCCCAAAGTAGCTTTGGCTTGGTTTTTTTTTTTGGTTTTTTTTGACTGGTACACAGTATTTAGCTATTCAATTCTCTGATGTTCCAGCATATAGATAGGTATTCTTTAAAATAAATGTTTATATTTATGAACATAAATATGTTCATTTACTGTGCGTATTTTTCCTTCTGTTCATTTCTGGATCTGCGAAATGGAAAGAGATCTCAGGAGCAGCCCAAATTTATTTTGCAACGAGAAATATGTTTGCCATTCTATTATTTTTTTCCATGTAACACAGTACTGTTTTCTTCATTTTATTGTCACAGAGCTGATGTTAAATGTGGGTTTTTTTAGGATATGCTTTAATTTTTCAGTATTACACATTTTTTCTGCCTTATAGAAATCAGAATTCATTTACTTTCAGATGACTGATGTTCACCCATGTTGCTTAGCTGGATGGTTACTAGATGCTACATGTATTTCGTCTATAGCACCCTAGAGAAACCTTTCTCCTCTCTGTTTTTGTCTCATTCCTCATTTTCATGTCTTGTTTGTTACATAGCCTCAGCTTCTCTTGGTCCTTCTTATGACTTTTGAACTAGTTTGTCGATTTAAATTAAATTAGCAGGAGGTCAAGAGGGAGGTTCCAGCACAGTTCATGAAAGTAGGAGATCTGTTAACAGATGGCTGCACTAACAGTATTGGCCACACTCCTGTGTCCTCCTGCCTGCCCTGTGCAGCTTCAGGCAAAAGGTTGCTGTCCTCAGACCTGATTTCTGTGGTGATTCTGAGCTGGCTGAAATGCAGCAGTGATGCCCACATGCTCTGTCCTGTGCTGTCAGTGCAATTGTCGTCTCTTGCCTTGGGTTTCTACAGAGAGGAAGCACTGTGCAAGGGGAAAGAAACCCTTGGGGAGAAAATGCAGAACTCCACCAGCTGGCATTGTGCTAGGTCTGAGCAGACGGGTGATGTCACTGTCTGCCCTGTCCATGCCAGCTTTCAAGCTACTGACAGATGTAGCACAACCTCCCCCATGGAGCAGTCTGTCGTCCCTGGAGAAGCTGCAAGGATCATATGACATTACACGGAGGTTTTCTAAAAAGGGAATTGCAAGAGTGTCTACCTAGAAAGCTAATCAGCCTATGTATCAGAGAGGTGTTAGGGCAAATTTGGAGCAGAATATGACGCTGCACATACCATTGGTATAGCATCACAGACTCATTAATACACCTTCAGCTTGAGGTTCAGATGGCTGGAATTCACATAGGCAAAGTGACTCCGTGCTCCTCTGTTCTTGGGACAGCCAGCCTTGAATGGGCTCTGAAGCCTCTACATTTAAAGAAACAGTCCTAGGTGTGAAGGGGCTGTGCTGCTGTGCCCCACAGCAAGAGCCTGCAGCGGGGAGGCTCCGGGGAGCACAGAGTGTCCAGAGCTGGTGGAAGGGTGGCTGTTTCAGACTGTTGACTTCTGGGGCTTGGAGCTGGCCACCTTAACTCAGGTGTCTGGCTTTGCCACCTAACTTGCACTTAGATTTTATGCCCCATACAAAGCAGTCTTGCCAAGTGTCTGTGCTCCCTTCCTACTGAATGGACAGAGACAGGAGTCTGTACCTTGTCAGACAGGATACTCCTGGAGGCTCAGAAGACCTGATTTGTTTGCTCCACAGAGCACAGGTCTTTACTACTTGATTCTGCTTTCTTAGGCAACTTATAGTTGAGGGGCTGGCTTGTTAGGTTGTTTGGATGCTGCTGTCTTAGTTCAAACATTGTTTTGCAGACTAGGTGTGCACATGACTGCACAGCGCTCAGAGGAATGCCTCAGCACAGGTATGTGCACTGCTGGAGGCACCACTGTGGGTTTGGCTGAAGTCTGCTCTCTCTCATCACAGGTAATTTTGCTATCACCCCTCCTGAAGATGCGGTGTAAGGAAGCCTCTGACGTCTTGACTCACCACAGAGTCTATTTAATAAAAAGGAGGCCATGCACACTTCAGTAGTACTAGCAGGATGCTAGCTGCTCGGATTTTATTTAATCCTAAAGAGTAGGAATGTGCTGAAGTTTCTAGCCAACTGATTTTCTCATTTTAAAAATCGTTACACCAATATGAACAAGAAGCGCTGAAAAAGCAGATAAAAATAGCAGTGAGATTTGCTTATTTCTGCTATTCTTGCTGAGATTTTATGATGTGTGTTTTGGTCTTGATTACATGCCTCAAAGCAGAAAACAGGCTGAAGCAGATATTTTATCAATTGTGTAATGAACTTTACATTATTTTCTTGATTGTATTGTTGTTTTTCAGAGGAAATTAAAAAAGAAAAAGAAATTTTTGGCATTCTCACTTAGCAGACAGCCTCTCTTCCTAAGGCAGCCTTATCTGCTGCGGTTTCTAATGCTAGGAATTCATTGCTAGAAATATTGCCATTAGTTTTCACCCTGAATCTTTCTTCTTAATAAAAAAGTCAAAGCACACTCTATTTATTGTCCAATTTTGAAAATTCATGGATTCACATATTCATGTATGAACTTAAATATCTACTTAATGTTCTGAGTGTTTTTTTCCCTTTTATGAATCACAATACTTAATTTAATTGTGCTTTTTAATGTATTTGTAGATACTGCAATTTGATGAATACATAATGAATAAAGTCACTAGCAGACTTCTCATGTTTTATGTCACCTGACATACAAAAAAAAAAAAAGGCCTGATGGAGAAGTTTTAGACAGGATTTGTTTGAGGTTGGTTGAGTGAGTGAGTCTGTGTAAAAACCATAAGCTACTGAAAACCTGAAACTATAAACTACCTTTTGGTTTAGATTGTATAAAATGCTAAATACCAAGGGGAAAAAAAAAACTAGACCTGTCTTAGAAGAATACCAGTTAGCTGATGTCTGTAAAATTTGTTTTAATAAAGAATTGTGAATCAAAATTTAATTATAGAAATTATATTTTTTTATTTTGAAAACCTTTTATTCCATCAGCAAAAAATTAAGACAAAACAAAAAGTAGACTAGAATCCAGAATTAATGTTATAGAAACAACAGGTCAATGAAGCATGAAAACAGTATTAGCTAAGGTCCCTTTACTTGTGAAAACCAACCAAAAGTTGCCCTTCAGGAGGGCAATGATCAGGAAAATCATGAAGATATTCTGACTAGCTTCAATTTTTACTGGGTACAAGTAAATATCTTCACAGGTACTGGTACCTTCCTGTATTCTGCATTTCTCATTGCATATTCAGTATATTAATGGACTGAGTAATTCAAATACCTTAACTTCTGGGTTTTACAAAAGCTCCAATTTTCAATCAAAATTAAAGCGTATACACAGGTGGATTATAAAATATACTGTCTGTTGTTTTTCTGTGTAACAACTTACAATATGACAGAGGTTTTGTAGCCAGGTTCTTCAGAGAAAAATATACTTTCAGAGTGGAACATAGTCCATAGAGAAAAATGCCTTACATTTTGATCTTTGGATCAATTCACTGACATTGAGAAGTCAAAGTGCAAAGAAACAATCCCTAGATAAAGAATAAAATGAATAAGTTTGTTTTGCTTTGGTCTGCTTTGGTCTTTTGTAGTTCTGCGCACTGTTGCCCTCTTCAATTGCACAGGAAGCAGCAACTTGGGGAACGTTAAACAGGTCTATCCTGAAAGTAACCTGGGGCTCCATCACACAGAATGAAAAGTGAAAGGTAAGGACAAGTGCAAGGGAAATGCAGGGCACAGTGCAGGAGAAAGCTACTTGGTAAATATTTGTAAGTGGGACAGCTCTTGAACATGCATAAACATGCTAGAAAAATTATATGATCACTGGGGCCTCTGTCCTGTTAGACAAGAGGCTGAAAATTCACCTTTTGCCCCATATGTCTCTACCTCAAGTATATCTTCAGACATCAGAAAAGAGGCAAACATTGGAAGTGTAGAGTGTAACAGATGACATGTACTCAATAGTTATAGATAGGAAAGGGGAATAAAAAAGGAGCAATACAAAGATTACACTTAAAACCTACAGTGTTAATTGGAATCAAGTCATGCTGCTTTTTTTTTTTCCTGGAAAAAATAGTAATTTGTCTTCAGGTTTGGCAGAAGAGCAGCATACGTAAGAGCAAATAATATTTGAAAGTAGAACAAGCCGGCATGGCACCAAGTGAGATAAATGCTTAGCTCATAATCATTAACTCCTGGCCTAGCTACTGCTTTACATTGCCAAAAAAATCAGGATTTGGAGATGAATTATGTAGGATATAAATAATAGTTCCAAGATTCAGCACCAGAAAATAGTTGCAACTTTATTTGCCCATGATCATTAAAGTGCTATAAAAACAGAGAAAAAAGAACATCTCCTCTTGGGAGCCCTAAATCGCAGATTTGTTCTGGTAGCTACTAATTTTTGCTGCAAAAGTAGCTAATGTCCTTGTTATTCATGAACCAAGGGCCTGCTTCTGTTGGCGATCTTTTCCATTACTACTTGCCTGAGCAGAAAAGCCCCACTGTCCTTAGAAGGGAGAGAAAGTGGTTGCAGCATCTTTTAGAAGACAGATCAAAAGTGTTCTGGACTTCTGCCTCAGCGTGAAGCTGATTTAATGTGCAAAGTCATCTATTTAACAAGATAACCATCTGGCTAGAGTAGGTTTTATGAGGTAAATTTGCTTTTATTAATTTCTTCTAGTTAATGAGTAGACAGTGCCTATGGCATTCAGTTTGAGTGTTTCATCTTTACGAAATCACCTACCTTCCTTTCTGGTGCAAAACCTGATGATTTTCAGTGTATCAAAGGAGCTTCCCAGTGCATCACCGTGAGTGTGGGAAACTTGCTTTTCTTCAAGAAAAGGCACTTTTCAATCACCAAGTCTGAAGCAAGAAAAGGATGTTTACTCCAGACTCCTCTATTTTTTCTATGCTGGAGGATATTGCATGCTATCTACATGTTCTAACTTTGCTGAAGATTTCTAAAGATTTGCTGCCCTCAATCAGAAGCAGCTATCACATTCCTTGGCAGCTTGTCTGAAAGTTGTCCCTCACACTATTTAAATATGGTTACCTGTTCCTTAGCTACATTTCCATCTTAAATTTCCATCTATTAATTTTACCTGTGCCTTTATCTTGAGCATAAAAGGGACTCCAGGACTGAGCATCTTCATTGCCTAAAGGAGCTACAGCAAAGCATTTTGCTTTGCAAAGTGTTCTAATCAAACTCCCGAACTTTTCCTGCTCTTCTTCCAGTCCTAACTAATTTATGTAAGTTTTACCTCAATATCCGCAAGATTTCAGTGTATTTTTAGAAATGAGGATGCCAGACATAGACAGAATTGCACTGTGAGCAAAGCTGCTTGCATTAATGGAACAACAAATTTTTAAAGTTTGGAAGAGATTTTAAGGTAAATCCAGACTCCATAATAACCTAAATAGCTAATTAACACAACCTAAGAAAAAGGAGCTCATGTGCTTCTAAGGGCATGGTGGCCTTTAAGAGGTACTAACTAAAGAGATATGGTGATAAATCATGGGCAACATTTCTTTTATATGATATGGGAGGAACGTTGTAAAGGTTGTTACCAAATCACATAAGGGCAGGCCCTTCTTTACTCTGCAAAAATAAACTCCAATAACAATGTCCAGTGTGTCCAATGATTATTTTATGGACATGGCTGCAGGTTCTGCAGCCTTCAATGCAGAATGGCCAACACAAATATGGTCAGTAACATGAATGTTTTGTCTGCTTCTGTGCTTGCTTTACTGCAATCTCTTCACTACTCTAAGCTTTTCATAATAAGGCTTCATTTTCCCTTTCATTTTACTTCTCTGATCTTCCACTGGAATTCATATTGGAAAGCACCAAACCCAAACGAACTGCCCCAGTTAAGGCATGAACACTGATGTACACTGAATTTGAGAGAGATGGGGGTCCTGTCAGCCTTCAAGGAACTCATCAGGTTGCTCTTGAAGGTCATCAGTAGATCATTGCTTCAGAGTGTTATCTATTGCCAGAGCTTGTCAGGGTATGGCTGAGAAGCCATGAGTGATCCTGATCGTGGTTGTTCTTTTTAATTTTGCCACCCGTTTCAGCAAAGCTGGATGCTGTTCCTTTGTAACTGGTGAGTGGATTGTCTGCACCAGGTCCTTCCTCTGCCTCTTCATGGGGACTTGTTAGTCTTCCTTAGTTGGGCAGGACCACAGACTGGGTCACTGTGTGTTGGTGACACACCAGGAACAAAAGCCATGCACAGCTCTTTGTGTGTGCTACATACAACCATCACCCCGTGACCAAACCATGTCAGACTCTGCTGGTGCCCAGGAGGGCACACTCAGCTTCAAGCCCTGGAGGGATTCAAACCAGCTTTGGGTATACATTGCAGTGGTTAGACCAAGGAAAGGAACACTTCCTGAGACAGGTTTCCCCAAATTTTCCTAAATGTGTTCTGAACATATGGTCCATGCCTTACCCATGCATTAAATTTAGAGCTGCTAAAACTCAACACTTCCAGAAAATTTGTTTTGGCAGCTCTGTGGGAAAGCATTTCAATTTGAATGGGGGAAAGGACCAAAGGAAGGTTTATCCAGAAGAACACATGGCAGAAAGAGTTGTAGGAAAGTCGTAGCCTGTTACTCACACCTGTAGCCAGACAAGTGAAGGAGCTGGGGTCAGCATCATAAAGGCAGCAAAGCACAGTCATGTGTTTTTTTTCATAATAGAGACCTTCTCCTGGAACAGCCAAAAACTTTATTGATGGTAGAAAGAATGGGCACAACTTGGAAAAGCTATTTAAAAAGACAGTATGGCAAATGAGCACTTGTTGGCATTTATTGAACAAGCTGACAAAGAAAAGGGACTTAGAGCTATTATGGCAGAATCCAGTGTACTGAATTGCCATTGTCAGTTATGGGATAAGGAGAAATTTTGATGCTCTCTCAGGAGCCAGTGAGATAAGAGCCCTGGCTGCCATACAGGTGTCCCCATGTATTGCCACTGGTGATCTGCTCTGCAGGATGTCTGTGTAGAGGCAAGGCTTGCCTCAGAAGGGTGTGCACATAACAGCAATGGGAAGGTGGGAATTGCACTTGCGTTTAGAGCGTGTCCCATGGGGGTCTCTGATGTGAGAGAAGAGTCAGTGACAGGAGCAAATGGTGTACCATTCTCCAGCTGCCTGGTCCTAGAAGGCCAAATTCCCCAATAATGATATCCTGCCTCTCCAATTCCTCCTCAGCCTCAAGGAGAGTGGATGCTCTTTTTCTTCCCTCCCTCCCTCCTTCCCTGAGTCAGTTGCTTCTCCAAGGATCTGCTTCTCAGAGTTCTGTATGTAGACCTGCACAACCCTCTGGAAAAAGTCACTTTCCTCAGAAATGAAGAAGGCCACTGTGCACGCGCACCATGCTTCACTGCTGAGCAAATGCTTTGGAGCTTTCTATTAAAAGCTTTTATCCATGGAGAAGCATAGTTTGCTTTTGTGTTACACTCAATTATGTGGTCACACTGAGGAGAGGCAGGGCACACATACAAAATAGTATGGGCTGCTTGCAAATAAATGCCCTTCAGTGAGTATCTTTTAGTAGTGTAAACATTCTTCCTAGCTAGAGGCAACTTGAGAAGAGGACCTGGCATAATGTGAGTCCCTTGTGTGAAAAACGATGTTCATTTTCTTGGTAAAGTTTTAAAATTTTTAATAAAGACAATAAGAGACAGATAAAGCAAAGAAATACTGTCCAGTGTCTTGGCACGCTGCCAAGAGCACATCAGTGTCTTGGAATCCCCCCTTTTTATCCTGTTCTTCATGCATGGACTTATGCACATTCACTTTTCCAGGAACTATTCTGTATGGTCACTCCTTGGGTCCATCAAGCGTAAGCTCACTTTTATTCAGTTTTCATCCTTTTGATTTGGGCTTTGGTCCCTTTTTTCACAAGCGGTGAATGCTGAGAGTCACTTGGGCCTCTTTCAGAAGTTGTCTTATCTATTCAGGCAGCTGAAACACAGTATGCCTAAATTCCAAACTACAGCAAAAGACCCCATTGTACATCTATTCAGGCAGTTAAAACATACTAAAAACTACAGAAATAAACATCATATTTATAACATTAATTCCAACATTTGCGAAAAGCCAACACCAAAATATGCATTTATAACACTTGTTACATGCCAGGATCCCTGGAGCTTCTCAGTCATGTCATTGAACCTACTGAACCTTTCTCTGGCAGCTTCTTGAGGAGACCAGGTTGTAGACCCACACTTACCACTTCCCTTACCAGGATTTGAATTTATCCTTTCCATGGGCCCATGATCTCCCCTGACTTCGTTTCCTCTAAATATAAAGAAGGAGCCATCCTTGGATGGTGGCTGAGCTCCTCTACCTCTTGCCCCAAAGGCAGCAGGGTGGTCATGTTCCTCCCATTAGGCATCTTATGGAGGGTGTGGTGGAGAATATCAGCTCAGCTTCTGTATCTGCCTAATTCAACAGTGACATCTCCATTTGCCCTCAGTGCCTCTGCTTGCTGCAGAGATGGGACAGCCCAGACAGCCCTGTGGGCTGGCCCAGGGTGGAGAGGGGTGTCCAGACCCCCTGGAACCGCTGGGGTCCGTGCTGGGGCAGCCGGGTGTGCGCGGTGTGTGCGGCGGCATGGCAGGTGACTCCATGGTAGCTCAGGGATTGAATGTCTTACAGGCGTTGGGCACCCAGCAGCTGCCCTCAGTCGCTGAACAGGGTCAGCTAGTGGCAAAAATGTCTTGGGCTGGCTTACACCTCTGGCTGTGGGATATCTGATCCATTGTCTCATGTTTCCCTGCTGGAACAGGCACAGGCACACCAGCCTTGGTCTCAGCCGTGCTGCCGGATGGCCAGCAGCAGCATAGCGGAGCTGCTCTGTAATCACAGACATAAACACTGACGGCGATGACCTCTCTCCAATGTCTGGCTTTAACCAAAATCACATGTAGCTCTCCACAGCCCTAAGGATGCTTTTCCTTTTTATATGTATACTTTTTCCTTTTTTTCTTTTTTGAAGTGCAAAGAAGGACAGTGTACCTGTAGATGTTCTTCAAAATGGAAACCTTGTGAATTAGTTGCAGAATCCATGAATGCTTGCAAAAGTTGAAACAGTTTAAAATAGCGCAGATCAGTTCTTGGGGATGTAATTATAAATGCCTCATCTAAACTTCCAGGGAAAACCCTGGGAAACAGGGTTGTCCTTTTTTTTAAAGTCTGTTCTTTATACAGGAACTTCTAATAACCTACCAATTCTGAATTTGCTATATTGCAAAGCCATTGAAAGACAGGACCTGATTGCTTATTTTCTGGAGGGAGATGGTTATTCCATCTGTAAATGACAGAATGGATCTAATTGTAATATCACATTTTGGATATTAGAATAGAAAATTCCAAGTTTTAATGGTATTGCATAGTTATTGCTTGTGGTATAACTTCATTAGAAGTTTGTTTCTTTAAAATATTTGGGATATTATGGAGCTGGAAGACATAATGTGAAGGAGGTTTCATTAAGCCTCACTCTAACTCTGTGTCTTTGGGGGGGGATTTCTATTGGCTGCTGTTTCTAAAAATGAGCATATCATCAACCAGATTATGGGAAAGGCAGGAATTTGTCTGTTCACTGGATCACTGCTTATATTATTTGCAAGGCAAAAGTGTGCATAATGGTAAAATACCCAAACAAGAGGAGATAGAGTCATTAATCTTAAGAAAGAAATGAAAGATATATCCTTTATTTTGTTTTTAAATATGAAAGTAAAATTTTGATCTGAGTGATGCTAAGTCAGCCTGCTCCAGCTGGGAATCTGCCCCATCTAGTCATACTCACAGGGATGGACATTAATCTATTATTCAACTGCACGAAGTTCATTGGAATAACTGTTCTCACTAATTGCTAATTGGCAAAATTGCTGGTGTTTATAGGAGATATTCTGGTAACATATAATTAAGCAACTAAGTAGCTGAAAATGTCAGGAGAGAAAAATGATCTTTTCACCTCACTGAGTTCATTTTTAAAACCGTGTCAGCTGAGCTTACTTGGCTCTGTTCAGCCAGCCTGCAGCTCTGCTGGGGAGGGGATGCTATGGCCACCAAGTACACAGAGGGCAAAATGAGGGGAAACCCATTTTTTAGATCCTGCTTCAGCAGCTGCCATTCATGCTCAAGAAGTAAGTACAAATCTACAACTGCTCTATGTAGCTCTTGCTTTAACCATCAGGCTTTGTCCGTTACTTGCTTCCTGAGAGATGTTGTTCTTTCCCACAAGCCACATCCCCATGATACTGAATCTGGAAAACCTCTTCTGTCTCTGTCATCCAGGTATAGTCCTAGAGCCTCTCCTTTTTTGGGAGGTGTCAAAGGAAAGGTGGACATGTTGACTATAAAGAGGAGGAGGAAGCACTTCTCAGCCTTTGCAACAGATTGGAGGGAGGAAAGATTTCAGGCAGCAAATGAGGACAGGAGCCACAATGCGTTATTTCAGCTCTCCACTGTAGTCTGGTTTTCCGAGGCCTGAAGTTTCTGAGTTTCTATGTTCTGTTTCTTTGTGATGTTTTGGATCTGAAGGTCTGTTCTTACAGTCTGAACATAAACAGTGCCATTGTTTTTGTAATAAATGTTTAATGTTTTGGATTCTTTCTGAGGGACAGACTTTCTCTGATGTCTCTCGGCTTTGGCCAATGTGGGTGAAGAGTTGTATCACTCTACCTACCAATGAGAGTGGCCTGTCCAAAAAGGTGTAAAAGGGGTCAATTGTTTGAATAAAGGTTGGAGTCAGATCATTTTCTAAATGAAGAATCATGTAATTTGTAACTTGCCGCAGTGACATCTGGTGGACGACGATGTGATTGTATCCTTTCCTTTTTGATAAATGGGATGGGTTTGTTTTGAAAAAACAGGGTACCTAGCCCGTGGCTTTTGCCAGCTTGTTTCTCCTTTCTAATTGAGGAGAAAGAATTTTGGCAAAATGAGGATTTCTACCCTAGAACAAGACGATCAGTGGGTCTTGGGTTTTTGGGGACTTCTCCAGCAGAGAGCTGGGGTATCCCCAAGAGATTCTCAAATTCTCTACCTCTGGGGGAGAGAGAGAGGCATTTTCCATAGCACTGAGTGAATAATCTCAAAAAGACTATGGATGTCTCTAGGCGAGTCTCTCTATCAGTCACTCGATCAGGGTGAAATAGAGGTAGTTCCACTTCTGGTGGTATGGGAAAGGGTTGTGATTGTATCTCAAAGGAGGGCTGAGTTGGAATCCCACCCACCCTCCCAAAATACTGTGTTTAACTCTGCTTCCTTTTTGGACCATGTTTATGGTCTGTGGGAAGGGGTTTCTGTTCCCCGGGGCTCTGTCACGGGCAGCCAGGGAGACCGGAGCAGGTTGGAGACCCTCAAGGCATCCCCTGACTCCACCCCACAAGCACCATGTCGTTCGGGGCTCGGCAGTGCGTGCGAGGGGGAGGATCAGAGTATCCCCTGCGCATTCCCTGCAATGGGGGAGGGG
>VXBS01004693.1:96873-115122 GCA_013400255.1 Sitta europaea | reverse complement strand
TGCTGAGTTGGAAGGGATCCATCGGGGAGCATCGAGTGCAGCTCCTGGCCCTGCGCAGGACACCCCGAGAATCCCACCCAGCGTTGTCCGAGCAGCTCTGGAGACCCCTCCGAGGGTCTCTGTGGAATCGGTGCCATTTTTCACTCGTGGGCTGGCGGGAGCAGGTTTCTCTGGGAGGTTTGCTTTCAAAGTTTGCTCTGTCCGATAGTGCTGTGCAAGCAAAGCCAAGACATCGAGGCTCCCGCACAGATCCAGCCCCTGCCGCAGCCGTCGCTCCCACCGGCTGCGCCCGTCCCGGCCCCTCAGGGTGCCCCGTCTGTGGAGGAACTCATCCAGCAGAGCCAGTGGAACCTTCAGCAGCAGGAGCAGCATCTCCTCGCTATGAGACAGGTCGGTTTAAGATGGATGCTGATGTATCCTGGCCTGTCTGGCTGTAGGAATTAGGAGTGGAGGGGGAGAGAATGGTTCGCTGCTCAGTGATGATGGAGGTGAGGAGGGATGTTGCCTTCCTTATTTTCGTTGTGGTTCCCTTAGAATGGATGTATATGATGTGTAGACTGTGCTGGCATGATTTAAAAACCTTTCGTTTACTCTTTGAAAAGCCTCTTTAATTTTAGAGTGTAATAAACTGTGTCTGCTTTAACCTTAGTTTAAAGCTGCAGATAACTGCAAGATGTTCCAGTTTGTAGTGTTCCAACTTAGATGTGGTTGGGGTGTAAGGGAGCTGTGTGCTATCAACTAGCTGATTTTTGCAGGAGATGTTTAGCTACTCAAGCTGCTGAAAACCAAACTGAAGAGTTCTTGGTGCTTCAGTTACATTCCTGACATTTAAGATTTTCTTGCAATTATTTTTTGGTTACATGATAGATTTTAGAAGCAGAAGTAATTCGGACTTCTCCTGAAAAATGTGAAGAGTCTTTTCAGAACCAAAGAACTGAAACGTTTTCATGAGGTCACAGTGCTTGTAAAAGATTTTAGTCCTTGAGATAGCTACTTATGTCCAAGAGGATAAGGATACAGTGGCTTCATTGTTTAAAAGAATGTTGACTATAAGCTAATTGTTTTCCTTTTTTTTTTGCTTCTGCTTTTGGGTTTTTATCAGGAGCAAGTCACATCAGCAGTAGCCCTTGCAATCGAGCAGCAAATGCAAAAGGTTTTGGAGGAAACCCAGTTAGATGTGAACGAATTTGACAACTTGCTGCAGCCAATAATCGACACTTGCACGAAAGATGCAATCTCAGTAAGTGACCTGAACGTGCCTGGGGATTTGGCAGTGCTGTGGGTTTGCTTGAATTTTGAGATTCTCTGTATGCTAACAACAGCTCTAGGTCTGTGTTGTGTGGCAGGAAAGAGGAAAGCTGTTACCTGAAAACTCCCCTTCCTGCAGTTATTTCAGAGCTATAGGAAGCCTGTATCGTGGGAAGACATTAGACTGATTTAAAATATTTAAAATTGCTTTCCCAAGGCTGGCAAGAACTGGATGTTTAGTAATGCCAAGACTCCTGCACACTGTGAGTTGATGGCCGGGCACCTGCGCAACCGCATCACAGCGGACGGAGCTCACTTTGAGCTGAGGCTGCACCTCATCTACTTAATCAATGATGTTTTGCATCACTGGTAAGAACCCAGTTATGGATTTCAGTTTCAAATGAATTAATTTGGTGAAGTTTCTCTCCTAGAGACAGTGGTGGTTGACAGTGGTTTGACTGGTCGTGTTGTATTTTTAACGTATTAATTATTTTTGGCAGCTGTCCTCAGATGGCCACGACTTTGATCCAGTGCTTTAGTAATCAAATTTATATAAAACCCTTTTACCTGCTTTGTGCATGTTTCCTCCAGTTTCCCAGACTTTTACAATAAAGTTGTTAGGGAGAGAACTCTCTATTTTGTGATTCCACTGCTTTTAGCATAGCAGAAGTTGAAATGAATTGAATGTTCTGATGCACTTAATATTTTAATGACAAAAGTTAACTCTCCCCATTCCTTTCTTGAAGCCAGCGAAAGCAAGCACGAGATCTTCTGGCTGCTTTACAGAAGGTGGTTGTGCCTATTTATTGTACCAGTTTTCTAGCAGTGGAGGAGGATAAGCAGCAGAAAATTGCCAGAGTGAGTATCTGCTTTTGTTTTAACTGTTTTGCTTTGTTAGGTTGGTTCTTTGTAAATTCACAAATAGGCAGGTGTGAGATCACTGAGGTTTTTCTGGTCTGATTGTGTTCATAAAGTCTACTACAGGAGGTGCTCTAGTTCATATTTAAAATAGAACTTCAAAGTACCTAGATTTTATTTAAGAGTTATGGTAATGATGGATAGATCTGACTCTTTAGTGGTTCAAAAATAAAAGACCAAAATCCTAGGTCTTATGAAAAGCTGAAGACACAAAAATGCTGTGACTCGGGGTTTTTTTTGATTGTTCATAATTTCTAAAATCCTTTAACTCTTATTCGTGCAGCTTCTTCAGCTATGGGAGAAAAATGGGTACTTTGATGAGTCCATTATTCAGCAGTTACAAAGCCCAGCTCTTGGACTTGGCCAGTACCAGGTTAGCCACAAAAATATCAGCTTTCTTATTTGTGCAAATATTTTGAAAATTATTTTCCTTTTCAAAGGATAATGTTGATTTCTATCCCCCTCCCCTCCCTTGAAGTTGCTTACAAGGGATTACAAAAAATAATGTAAAATATAACCTTGTTATTTCAATCATTCAATAATCCAGCTGCTGCTATGGTCCTGTACATATTTTGACAGTGTCTTGTGTAGCAGGGAGTGTTTGGTCAAAAGGAAACAAGGAAAATGGCTTTAAATTCGATGTGTTGACTATAAAAGTTGTTGTGACAGCAGGAGCTTTTCCTTCTTATTATTAATAATGAATGCTGTCAGTTTGAGCTGTATTGGAAAGACAGTGCTAAAGGTGGGGGGTTCCAGGCTACAGAGGCTATTTTGGAAATCTCCACAAAGCTTCATAATTAGACTGGGTGGTTCTGCCAGCATTATCCCACATCCTCATGCATTTTTTGGGAGAGAGGGTAAAGGTGATGCAGGGAATTCTGGATGATAGGGTAGGTGTTGTAGCTCACTTGTTTTCCTGCCTTTCTTCTGTCAGGCGAATTTGATCGCTGAATATGCAACGGTTGTACAGCCCGTGCAAGTGGCTTTCCAACAGCAGATCCAGAACCTGAAAACTCAACACGAGGAGTTTGTGAACAGTTTAACACAGCAGCAGCAACAGCAGATCCAAATACCCCCTCTAGAGAACGAGGTTAAATCAACACCCCCACCTCAAGCCCCTGCAGCAGCCCCAGCCTCAGCTCTGCCGTCTGTTCCGGTCACACAAGCAGGTACTGAGCTCACCTGGCACCAAAAATCACTGGGTGACAAAGTTAGGATTTTTTTTTTCCCCCTGCTTTAATAATGAGGCACAGCTCACTGCTTGGTTTGGTTCAGGCAAAAACTTGAATCTGTTCAGAGACTTACAGCAGGTGCAGGCTGATGCTGGAGTGTAAAAAGAACCAGACATGAGTGTTAAATGGATCAGAAATCCTGTCTCCCAGTGATGACATTTCTGGAGAAGAAATTCATCTGGAGCCTGGTGTGCTGATGTTTTATTAACTGCCCATGACTTTGATGCTGACAGTAGTCTGAATTCTTCCAGATGATGGCAAATCTCAGCTGCCTCTGGCTGGTTCTACAGAGTATGACACAACGGGGTCTGGAGTGCAGGATCCTGGCTCGGGTGGACCACGTGGGCCTGGATCTCATGATCAGATTCCCCCAAATAAACCTCCCTGGTTTGACCAACCTCACCCTGTTGCGCCGTGGGGTCAACAACAGGTAAGAAACAGTTCTGAAAACAGAGGCTCAGAATGACTGCCTCTGTTGTGGAGGGTGGGAACGACCATCTCGTTTGTTTAAGCACAGTGAAAACCTGTGAAAGTTGGTAATCCAGACTTCAATGCCAAGCTTTGTCATTCTGAGCACAGTTACAGACAGAACATTAATTGTATTTCAGTTTGTTAACCATCACTGCTGTTCCTGTGAACAGGAGCTGTTTGGTTGGTTCAGTAAGTTTGGTCCTTTCCTATCTTTTTTCTGAAGTTGCAGTTCATTCCTTCAGACTTGCATTTGAAATGTTCTTTCCTTTGTGCCTGTGTCTGTACACATATACTGCCTGCATTTCCATAAGAATGTACATTATTGTTTTCTTTATTCTTGTAACCTAATGACCAGGCTCCTGTACCTCCCCTCCAGGGCCCACCTCATTGTCCTCCCTGGAATAACAACCACGAAGGAATGTGGAACGAACAGAGAGATCAAGGCTGGAACAATCAGCGGGAGACACCTTGGAACAACCAACCCGATCCTTCTTGGAACAACCAGTTTGAAGCACCGTGGAACAACCAGCACGAGCAGCCTCCATGGGGTGGGGGTCAGAGGGAACCTCCATTTCGAATGCAGCGGCCACCTCACTTCAGAGGCCCATTTCCTCCACATCAGCAACATCCCCAATTCAACCAGCCCCCGCATCCACATAATTTCAACCGCTTTCCACCTCGCTTCATGCAGGATGATTTTCCACCTCGCCATCCCTTTGAAAGGCCTCCTTATCCTCATCGTTTTGATTACCCCCAGGGGGATTTCCCTCAAGGTAAAGTGTGCACCAGGCCAGGTTTTTCTTATATTGTAATGCTGATTGCCATTACAAGATTATTAAGTGATTTGGGGGTGACGGTTTATCCTTGGTGTGCTGTTGTGATTTTCCTAAGAAATGTTTAGTTTGGGAAGTTACTGCTAAGAGCTCAGTAGGAAACACGTGCAGGGTTGGATGCTTCCTTGCTTTTTGAGTCTTCTCTAATGGGTAAGAAACTGTAGTCCGAATTCAAGTCAGGATCTCTGCAGGCACCTCTTTTGTGACTACTTTGCTTTAAAAGTAGTAAGTTCAGAGGTGAGAAGCAGCATTTTCTTGTAAGTTTAACTGCCTGTGCATCAGCCCATAGGTGAGGGCTGATGAGAGCTGTGACCTGTGTGGATGGGGGAAGTTAAGAAGAAGGCTGAAAGGATTTGTTCCTGTGCATTCCCTCGTTCCTTCTTTATTTTGACTGCCGAGCTCTCTGGTTCTCTGCCTTTAACGTTGTGTGGCTTGGTAGTGTGTGGTGAAATGATCCCTGCCTGCAGTTCTTCCTCCTCATTGGCTCTGTTCTCTTGTTCCAATGGGGATGTGTGGGAGTGTGTTACTGTGATGTAGGTAGAAACACACAGCCACACACACAACAGGGGTTCAGGCAGAGAAGAGGAAAGGAACTCTCCAGTTTATTGTTGACTTCATATCTATAAGTTTCTGAACAGTGATCAGTTCCCACCTCTCCATCTTCACTGGTCACTTGAGAAGTCCATCAGGTGAGATCTTTTACAAAGGAATGCAAACATGATCCTTGTTTATCTTACAATTCATGAGCACTGACCCCACTGTACTAAAACAAATCAGAAGGCTGATTTCCAGGGACAACAGGAGTGTAAGGAGGTGCTGCTTGCCTGGCCTGCAGCTGTGGTTCTGCCCTCAGGTAGTTTCCATTTCACCTGCAGGAGTTCCTGTTCCTCTGAAATGATCCTTATCAGTGTAAAGGCCAAAGATCAGCCTGGTTCTGTGCCACAGGTCGTTTAGAAGACACGTTTCTGCATACGTGTTCTGAGTTGCCACGTTAATCCTAAAAGTTTCTCAATTTTCCAAGTCCAAAAATGATTGAAATATATAAACCCAATGGATTTGGGTTTATGTATTTAGGATTGAGTTTCATTTCTGTAGTAGAGATTGTCCCTTTTATTTTTTTCCCTTGGGTTTTATTGTTTGGGTGTGTTTTAAGAATTGTGGTAGTGAGTAGGGAGAAAGGGAGAACTCCCTCTTGTCTGAGGGAGTTTAGGTTTAAGCTCAGAATGAGATGCTCAGTTTTGGATTCTAGTGGTGATTTAAATGTTGTTCCATGCAAAGTTGTTGTAAATCAGATGGTTAAAATTAGGAAAGTGATGAAGCAACGACAATACAGACTCTGCTCGAGTTCTGTTGACAATGAGTCAGACAGTGCCAGCTCGAGTTGGGAAGTGGCTGTAAGGGCTTTTCCTGGAAAAGCTGTTAATCCTGTTGGGAATGATGTTGATTTTCAGTCTTGTGTTTTTCTCCCTAGAGTGCAGTGAGTTCAGCAGGGTCTCCTGGTGTTCGTGGTGTTTGTCCATCAGTGGTTGGATGAGTGTTGCTCACTTCCCTATTTTAACAGAATTATTATCTCTACCTCTTCTCCAAATGTATTTTTCTCCAAAAGTATTTTCTTGTCACCCACTGATGCAAGTTAATTGCTGCCATATAGATTTCTTTATATATGTTGATTTGGCAGAGAGACAGAACTAATTACAGGTCTGAGGTGAGCCACAATTGTGTAGTTAGCTTCAGAAAGAAATTCCACCAGTAACTGCCCTGCTGCATCTGAAACATTTTGTTCTTGACTGTGTCTTTCTTCTGGCCCTTTGGACCACAGTATGTCCCAAAGGAAGCAGCTTGGGGCTGAACTATCCTGTTGGACTGTCCTTCTTCCCAGAGAGGACTTGAAATGAGCACTAGGAAAACTGCAGGACTCTGAAATGGAGTGCCTTTTTTGATTTACAATCCCATCCAATTCTGCCCAGGAAAGTGGCCTGCCAGCCACAAGGTGTTCTCAGGTCCCAGTCCAGAGCAGGTTCCAGTAGTTACAAGAAAGGAAAAAGAAAGAAAAAAACAAAGCAAGAGCAAAGCAAAGCAGGAGCAAAAGCAGAAGCCAGAGCTAGAGCCAAGCAAAAAAGAGACCAGCAAGAAACAAAAAGCACACTATGTACTGCTCTATCTCTGTGTCCCATCAGTCATGGAGGGAGCAGGCTGAGAACAGAACCAGAACAAAACATTTGTGCTTCAGAGCCAGTCTGGAAGGCACAGAACACAACATCCAGCAGAGCAGAACACACACACGGGGACACAAACATCACCCCAGGACACTTAGGAGCAGTTGCTGTGGCCAGGGAGGTGTATGCACTGCAGGTTATTTGTGAGTGTGGACCTGTAGCCAGCCTCTGGTTCTTCAGTTCTGGTGCTTTGCTAGGTCTGCTGAGGTTGGGTTTTAGGATAAATGAAATAATTGAAGCACCTCTCCGATTGCCTTCGTTTCTTCATAGCTAAATCAAACATTTTAACCCTCCCATTCTGCAGAAATTGGACCTCCTCATCATCATCCTGGTCACAGATTGCCTCACCCTGGAATCAGTGAGCATCCTCCCTGGGGAGGGCCACAGCACCCTGACTTTGGGCCTCCCCCCCATGGATTTAACGGGCAGCCCCCCCACATGCGGCGCCAGGGGCCCCCTCACATGAACCACGATGATCCCAGTCTGGTGCCAAATGTTCCCTACTTTGATCTTCCTGCTGGACTGATGGCTCCCCTTGTCAAAGTGAGTGTTTGCTGTAGGGCTGACTGGTGGGATTGAAAGTTCCCAAACCTGTGTTAGGGATGGTTCCATGTGGATGTGTGTCATTTCACAGCTGGTTGTGTGGGGTATAAGAGGAGGAGAAGTTGGAGGGAATTAGTGAAAATGGTGATGGTTTTCATTTGTTGTGTGCTAGAGGAAGCTGGTTGAACTCACAGTGTGAAAGACTGATTTATGCTTGAAAGTCAAATGCCCAGTGATTTCCAGAGAGACCTCACAGGTCTGATTGGGCCACTGTACTAGTTCTTCATAATCAGAATCCTCATGAAGGTGTTTTACAATATCATTGTTATATATACAGAGAAGGATGGAGAACAGGAAACATACCTGTGTCAGCATCTTCAAGGATATTTAAATTTATGTCTTCTGTATTTGAGATGAACAAATAAGCCTCTTGCATCTCTTTGTGTTATTCTCATACACCAGTTTGTACCATTAGTGCAAAGGTGGATGAGGTCTGCATTTTATCTACCTGGTGACCCACTTAATACTGCAACCTGTGCAGGCTTTTCTCAGAGAACTCACAATCATGATGAGGAGGCATCAGGGCATCTGCAGAATCCTTATTTCCAGATAATTATTTATCCAGTACTGCAATTTGAGGCCTCTACACAACTAAATCTGTATTTAACTCTTGAGGTAGCCACCCCCTGACACATTGACACGAATGTAATTTGTTTTGTTTCCACCAGCTTGAAGATCACGAGTATAAACCTTTAGATCCTAAAGATATACGTCTTCCACCTCCAATGCCCCCTAGTGAGAGACTCCTGGCTGCAGTTGAGGCATTTTATAGTCCACCATCTCATGACAGGCCCAGAAACAGGTAAGAGTAGGTGTAGCCAATAAAATGGTAAGGAAAATGCCCTAAGAAGGTGTCTCAAACCACAAAGTGCCTCCCTGTCTTTCACCTGTTTCTCGGTTCTCCTACTGCTCTTGTATTGCAATTGCATTTGCTGTTTGATATTATACTGAGATTTGCCAGACAGTTTTGCCCAGGCCCTTTGTTCTGTACAAAATCTGATGAAATTCCTTAAGGTCTGAAGTGGAATTCACACGTGTGGGTTCTGTGTGGTTGATTTCTTGCAGTGAAGGATGGGAGCAGAATGGACTGTATGAATTCTTCAGAGCTAAAATGAGAGCAAGGCGGAGGAAGGGTCAAGAGAAAAGAAATAGGTGAGAGTTCCTGTGTGCCACCATGTGCTGTTCATCTGGAAGGTGCCAGGGCTGAATGCAGAGGGAAATTCTCTTCAGCAATGTGCTGATGGAATAAGTGAGTTTCAGTGTGCTGGAATTTCTGGAAATGGAGCTGGCACAGGTTGCCCAGACATGCTGTGGCTGCCCCATTCCTGGAAGTGCCCAAGTCCAGGCTGAATGGAGCTTGGAGCAACCTGATCTTGAGGAAGGTGTCCCTGCCCAATGGCAGGGGTTGGACCTGGATGAGCTTTAAGATCCCTTCCAACCCAAACCGCGTTGTGATTCTATGAAACTCCGGCTTTCACTTCCACTGTGGAATTAGTGCCTGTGTGTAATTTGAATTTGCTGGGGAGCAGCTCTGTGTTTTTGTGGGATTCACTGGAGTTTCTCTGCTCGTTTGTGCAGCGGGCCGTCTCGCTCTCGCAGCCGGTCGAAAAGCCGAGGCCGTTCATCTTCCCGCTCCCACTCGCGCTCCTCAAAATCGTCCGGCTCCTACTCGCGCTCGCGCTCGCGCTCCTGCTCCCGCTCGCGCTCCTACTCTCGCTCGCAGTCCAGGTAGGGCACAGCGGGGCTGGAGTGGGGAGTGGGGAAGGCCCAGCCCTGGATGCCAGGAGCCCTGGGGTTTGCTCTGTAACTCGTGCTCTCTCCCTTCCAGGAGCCGCAGCAGGTCCCGCTCCTCCCGCAGCCGCTCGCGCTCCCGCTCGCGCTCCCGCTCCAAGTCGTACTCGCCGGGACGGCGGCGCCGCTCCCGCTCCCGCAGCCCCACGCCTCCGTAAGCCTTGGTTTGCTCCCATCTCCTTTCACCTGGGCTCTTTGAGCAGAGCACCTGCAGGGACAGTGCTGTGTAGTCTGAGGCTCCTGGGAGTGAAGTTTCTGAGTCTCAGTTTGGGTTCGGGAGGATCTCGTTTCTCACAGGTTTGGTAGAAACATTTCTGAGGCTATTGTAATAAGAGTGGTGTTTTGGGTTCTTTTCTGTGGGATGGACTTCTCTCTGTCTTTCAGTTTTGGGCCAATGGGATGAAGAGTTCTGGCACTCTTCTGACCAATGACATGGTTTGCTCTAGAAACTGTAAAAGGGGGTCAGTCTTTGAATAAAGAGAAGTCAGATGAAGTTTTTGTAAAATGAAGTCTCATGTGGTCTGATCATCACCCACAATGCTGCATTACCAGGATAATAAGCATTTAAAGAGCAGAAGGATGATGGAGAGCAGATTTAGAAACAATTTATCTGCTGTATGTGCTTGTAGAGAGAGTGTTGCTCTGTTGTGTTGGGTTTTTATTTTAACAAAACTGTGTGCAGCTGTGAAGTCTGTGTACGCCTGCCCTGGGAGCAGGAGTAATTCTCTGAGTGCCCCATTGGGAGGAGCACAGTGTTTGATTTCCCCTGTGCTGAGAGCAGGTGATGGGTTCCTGGCACCTCAGTAACTGCATAATGGCTTTAATAAAGAATAGCTTAGTGGAGTTGGATGTTAATGCTTAACAGAATAGAACTGGCTGTGCTTCGTGTCAGAATAGCATCACTGGTTCCTGTTTTGTTCTTCTTGTTTTCTTAGTTCTTCTGCTGGTTTGGGCTCCAGTTCTGGGCCTCCTATACCAGAATCAAGACTTGGAGAAGAAAATAAAGGCCATCAAATGCTAGTGAAAATGGGTAAGATGCTGTTCTAGAGTCTTACAGAAGCCAGGAAACAAAATTAGGCACTGAAGTCTAAGATATAATTAATTAATGCTTGTTCATAAGGAATTACTCCTTGTCATTCCAAGGTCAGCAGAAGAATAATCAGTTATGTAAGTATAGGGAGCAGTGGTAGTTGCCTTTCTGGGAAAGATAGAGAAGATGGGGATGTGAGTTTGGCATTGGATAGAACTGACCCTACCTGAGGGATTTCATCTCCCTGCAGTGCAGGTCAGACAGATTGGGCTTGTGCTGCTTTTCTTCTTATCCTCCTAACAGTTTTTAGGGGCAGTGCTGCTGTCAGTTCCTCAAATCACTGCATATTAATCCTTGTGAAATAAATGGGACAGTTCATGTGTTGTTTCAGGTTGTCTGTTCCCATCCTGCTTTATCAAACTGATGCTGTCTTTGGTTGTTTCCAAAATGTCCATTTTTGTCTTCATAATTCTAGTAAAAAAAAAAAAAGACAGTGAAAGGATTGCAATGTTGTGTCCCTGCTGCAGGATGGAGTGGATCTGGTGGACTGGGAGCCAAGGAACAAGGAATTCAGGACCCAATTAAAGGAGGTGATATCAGAGACAAATGGGATCAGTACAAAGGAGTGGGAGTTGCCTTGGATGACCCTTATGAAAACTACAGAAGAAATAAAAGTTACTCATTTATTGCACGCATGAAGGCCAGGGATGAATGTAAGTGAATGTTTAGAAAACTTTATGGACTTAAAAGTGATTTTTGTAAACCCCAAATCAAACTATCAGTAATTCCTAATTTTTTCTAGTGTAACTGGTATGGTAAACAACAGGTAAGTGGACATGTACTCTGATTAACCCATCAGGTTTTCATTTTTAGGTGTTGTGTTCTAATTTCTGAAATGTTAATTAATTAGTGTGTTCTGTGTAAGCCACTTCCTGGCTGTTCTGCCAAAGCCAGAACTGGTAATAAATTCCCTGTAGTGCAGGAAGGGTTCAGAAAAAGTGGAGGCATTAATAAGAGGTGAAGACTATTACCCAAATGATGGATTTTTGCAGAGTCTGTGATAACGTTGAGCATTGGCACTTGCCACCAGTTAAAAAGCTGGCATGCTCAATGAAATGACAATTCTGCCTCTGGATCTGTGCAACTAAATGGGTTCAAATAAAACCTGTAAGGAAACATTCCTTATTAACAGAACCCTCATTTCAGGCAGCTTAGTAACTGCAGAATGTGTAAGAAGTCTTTTCCCTATTGTTTCAGTGAAACACAAGACCCTCCACCACCTGAGTAACTCTCTGAAGAAAGATGTCTTGCATCTTCTGCAAAACATTAAACTTGTAGAAATCCAATTAAAGTCTGCAGGAAGTGACAGATTAATTATTTTTAAAACTATGGTGGAAAATGGATAGCTATGACATGTACTTCAACACTTGCCAGTTAGTGCTTAAAAAAGGCCAGTTGTTGCTGTGACATGTCTAGCAAGTTTAAAAATTTCAACTCATCTGGCAAAACTTTCCAATTAGTTCCCATTTTATAGTAGAATTAAACCCCATTCAAGCTCTTCATGTGCCTCATTTGTTCCTGTGGAATACAGACATTATTTGATGTGGTTGTATGTTCTCTAGTTCCATAATGTATGTTTATTTCTCTCAAAAGGTTAATTCTATTTGAAGTGGAGGGGTGCTGCCTTGGGATCAATCAGACTGATGCTGAGCAGTGTATCCTAATGTCTAACTGGGGAATGAAGCATCTAGTTCCAGTGCAGGTGACCTCTGAGCACTGTGCAAGCTTTTAGAACCTTCCACCCACCTCCAGGCCCTGCCCAGCAGCTGCTGCAGCCACCACTCGGGGCAGGACACAAGTGTTAGTTCTCTGGTAGCTTTTCCAGCACTCTGAGGGATGTGTGATGCTTTGTAATGGAACACAGTCTTTGAGCTTTTTATATTTTTGTATATACCCTTTAATAAAAGCGAATTAGTTCAATAGAAGAGAATCCATTTTCTCCGCTCTACACGTTTCTATGGGCGAGATGTTCTTGGAAACCTGCTGTAATCTGATTGAAAAAAGAAAACAAACCTTTTGTAACCATTTCCAGAGACCACCAGCTAGAGCTGTTAGGCCCTTACACTGCACTTCCACTCCCCAGGTCTGTGTGGTGGTTCCCTTTTCCAGTCGTTTGTTTGTAGAGCAAAAACCCTCTTAAAACCATTCAGTTCATCTGGTGGAATATCAGTTTGTTCTAGATCTGCTGTAGTTGTGGAACTGTACCTGTCTGTGAATCAGCATACAATACCTGTATGTTACCAACTTGTGAGTGTTGTTGTTTTGCCTTGCAATAAACAATTTTTTTTAAAATAAAAAGGCAGCTGAGATTTCAGGGTAAGTGGAGTCCTGTACCCTGACTATAACCCTTCCTTGTTTTGAATTTATCTTAATAAACACACTCAAGCACGTGTTTGGGTTTGTTGTAATCTGACAAGGCTGTAACCTAGAAATGCTGTTTGGTTAATGGTTAAGTCAGGATATGGTAATTTTCTGCTGTGGTCTTATTTCTCAGGGACTGTAGTACAGACTTTCACTTCTACCACGATCATAGAGGCTCTCACAAACCTCACACTTGGCTGGATAAATGTGTGCACCATGACTTCTCACAGTCCCATTAGACAGAAGTGTTATCTTGAGGTCTCTCTTGCTGAAGGTTCTTGTGTATCCCTGTATTGTGTACCTGAATAAAACATTCAGGCACAGAAATGTAAATTACATACAATAATGAGCAGCTTGTACTAATTTATACTAATGTAGCAGTTTGTATGAATCCTTGCAATAAGATTTATAACCTTTTATCTCTGCAACTTGGAAAGTTTTCTTGTTTCAGCCTTAAAGCTGTAAATATAAATGTCCCTTGAAGTTCAGGAGCTGTCCAGGCAGTTATTTCTCCTGGGCTCTCCGAATTTCTTCAAGTGCTTGCTCTATTGTTAGAGGTGGGGATTTGTGATTCTCAATGTACTGCAAAAAAAAAAAAAAAATTAATAAACTAATGTCTTTATTATGTAGATTATTATTTATTAAACAGTAGAAAGCAACTAATCTTCATGTCAAGATCCCTGCACGTTTCTGTACTAGCAGCAGAAAGTGACCCTTCTGTTGCAGCATCTGAATGATCCCTGCTCGTTTGAGGACAGCTGAATGCTACAGCAGAAACCTTAATCTTTAAAAACTATGGCCTCCAGCAGGACTTCAGTCTGTTTTGGTTTTTTTTCTTTTAAACTTATTAATTAATCAGATGCAAAGAAACCAGGTTTGCTACAAGTGTTTGGAAAGGAACATATGCTCAGTCTGATTTGTCATAAATACCTTTTTAGCCTCTTCCAGGGTATGGTAGTGGAACTCCTCGTGCTCTAATGACTCCACGAGGGCTGTGTGAAGGTGGTGAACATTCTCAACAAACTGCTGGGTCAGCCTCAGGTGCTGCTTGCACAGGCTGTGCAAAAGGAGAACCGAGGGGCTGGAGGCGCTCAGGGCTGCGAGACAGGGACAGGATGCACAAGGGCTGAACAAACCAGGCCAGAAAAAAAAGAGTAAAAAAAGAACACTAAACGTGTTTTTGGTACCTTCTACTGCATCCCTGCTGATGACATGGCTGGCAACTGGCACTGGGTCGATGTAGCTGGTGCCAACAGGAGGGGTGAGCACTGCGGGCGGGTTTGCTGTGTGAGGAGAACATCAGAGTTACTGGGTGGGGAGAGGGGAACAGCTCAGTGCTTTGCTCTTCACAGGTTTGCTGGGACAGCAGCTGCTCTAAACTCACTGTACAGCCTGGCAGGAGAACTCTCAGCCATAAAAATGTTGATACAGTTATACACCTTGTACAGTTTCCTTACTCTTAGGTTCACACACCATGGAAAGAAGGCACCTCTTCTAACCTAGGCAGAGGTTTCTGTTCTGTGCTGCTGTTTTCAAGCACATTCAAGTTTCTGCTTTCTTGAGTGTGAAGGAATGGTGGCTCTTAGGACTTTTTCCTTTAAAGAAATGTAGGCAGGGAGCTACCCTGCAGGGTGTGAAAGCTCCTATCTGATCCTGCCATAATGCTTTCCCAAGAGAGAAGTGCAAAAGAACTCTCTAAATGAGCAATCACTTCAGTAACACAACAATGCTTTATGAGAGCAAAGATATCAGAATATTGAACTTCATTTGAGGGTGCTACTCATGCTGTTGTGAGCTCTGTTGCTAAGACTTCCTCATCCAGCCTCACATCCTGTGGGGAGTATTTTTAAACAAAAAAAACCATTTCTTATATTCAATCCCAGTCTTTTCTGTAGACAGCAGATTAAAGTGTTGGGCTTTAGAATTTTTTTTTATTTAGCACCAGCGAGGTGCTGGCACTGAAGTGAAGAATTCTCTCAAGGCTGACTGGGCTGGCATATATAAAAGTGTAAAACGTGCCTNGAAACACCAGAAAAGCCAGCCAAAGAAAGAACACAGAAAAGAAAGAACAAAAGGCGAGAAAGAAAAAGAAAAAACATCTAAAAATATATATTTATATTTTTTATTTTTTAAGACTCTAACAGTGGGGCAGTCGGGGCTGGACTCACCCTCTGGCCAGCAGCAGGGGGAGGCAGGCGCTGTCTGAGCCGCCCTGTCTGTGACGCTCACTCGGCGCCGCCCTCGGGTGCCAAAGGCTGCAGAGGGGCGAGCTCCAGAAGCCGAGCAGCTCTCGGCATCCCCCTCGACAGATCCCCTGTCTATCGCAGACAGAGACCTTTCAAAGTCTTCCGAATATTCTGAATTAAGAATCCTCTCGTTCTGATTTAGATCATCCTGTCTGTGTGGAGGGAAATCTGAGGAAACTCCACTTAAATGTTCTGAGATTTCAGCTTCAGAGAGACATTTTTCAACGTCCTCTTCAGAAGAATCACTCACACTAGTTACTGCACTGATCATTTTAAGAGCAGCCTGGTCCTCTTCCACCAGCAATGTATCTTTTTTCACATATTTGTTTGATTCTTGAGTAAACTGAATGTCTTTTCCCTGTAAAAGTATTTATTTTAGAACCTTCACACTCCACCAAACAAAGGGAGACTGGGAATATGTGTTAGTGGGGAATTTCTACTTACTTCCTGCTTTAATTCTGTTCCCTTACTGGTAGAATCTGATGCCAAATCATCAAGGCTCAGGATATTCGGTCTGAAGTCTGCAAACAAATGACACCTACACGTGAGAATTTGCATGAAAATTACAGGACACTTTCCTGTAAGTGAGAAAAGTGGAAAAAAAAATACTAACTTCCTAGTTTAGTACTAAAAAATAATAGCAGTCACTGATGCTTTAACTTTGTAGAAGCTCCTAAAATTGATCTGCTGTTTCCAGCTGTTCTCACTCTGACCCATTAGCACCTTGTGCCACATGTAAGCTACTCTAAATATCCTAATTGTTTTGACATCATAATGTCACCCAGGGCAGCATCATTAATCTGAACTCATTAAGACAAAAGCTAAAAAAAATACAAACTTATTANTTTATTTTTTAAGACTCTAACAGTGGGGCAGTCGGGGCTGGACTCACCCTCTGGCCAGCAGCAGGGGGAGGCAGGCGCTGTCTGAGCCGCCCTGTCTGTGACGCTCACTCGGCGCCGCCCTCGGGTGCCAAAGGCTGCAGAGGGGCGAGCTCCAGAAGCCGAGCAGCTCTCGGCATCCCCCTCGACAGATCCCCTGTCTATCGCAGACAGAGACCTTTCAAAGTCTTCCGAATATTCTGAATTAAGAATCCTCTCGTTCTGATTTAGATCATCCTGTCTGTGTGGAGGGAAATCTGAGGAAACTCCACTTAAATGTTCTGAGATTTCAGCTTCAGAGAGACATTTTTCAACGTCCTCTTCAGAAGAATCACTCACACTAGTTACTGCACTGATCATTTTAAGAGCAGCCTGGTCCTCTTCCACCAGCAATGTATCTTTTTTCACATATTTGTTTGATTCTTGAGTAAACTGAATGTCTTTTCCCTGTAAAAGTATTTATTTTAGAACCTTCACACTCCACCAAACAAAGGGAGACTGGGAATATGTGTTAGTGGGGAATTTCTACTTACTTCCTGCTTTAATTCTGTTCCCTTACTGGTAGAATCTGATGCCAAATCATCAAGGCTCAGGATATTCGGTCTGAAGTCTGCAAACAAATGACACCTACACGTGAGAATTTGCATGAAAATTACAGGACACTTTCCTGTAAGTGAGAAAAGTGGAAAAAAAAATACTAACTTCCTAGTTTAGTACTAAAAAATAATAGCAGTCACTGATGCTTTAACTTTGTAGAAGCTCCTAAAATTGATCTGCTGTTTCCAGCTGTTCTCACTCTGACCCATTAGCACCTTGTGCCACATGTAAGCTACTCTAAATATCCTAATTGTTTTGACATCATAATGTCACCCAGGGCAGCATCATTAATCTGAACTCATTAAGACAAAAGCTAAAAAAAATACAAACTTATTACAGCAGAAAAAAAAGAAACAGATCAAGAGAATTACTTTGATCAGGCCTTGATTTATGTAAAATTTCACCAATGAATCCTTTTGATGTGACTATTTGCCCATGTTTATTAAGAGAATTCATCAGGAGATTATCAGTATAATTCATACTGAGTCTGCTGAGACAGTATTCTAGAAAACTTACCTTTCAAGCTGCTGCTGGTTGGATCTTCTGCATCAGCTTCTTTAGAAAATAATTCATCTAATGACTTTATTTCACTTCTGTCACTTTCAAGGGATTCTTGGATTTGCTTGGTGTAGTCTGCTTTAGGCAGAGGAATCTTTACAGTGTTGTCTTTCGTGGAAGACATCAGCAATTGAGATCTCATGGTATGTCCTGACAGGTTTCTGCTGTAGGGTGAAGGTGCTGGTGAATTAACTCTACCAAACACGCTTTTCTCTGAGTCTTTGTTGTGAAAAGAAGATGCTTCAGATAACTCTGCTGGTGAAACTTTCTTAGGAGGTGGAGGAGCCCTTCCTGATGGGACTGGAGTCTTGCTCTTTTTGAAGAACATGAAGAAGAGATTTAGGTGTTACTTCATTGTTATGTCTAGATTGCTAAAAGGAGGACAAATCTTTGTGGGTAAAACAGAGTCATTTTAAGATGTTAAAATGTGAACCTGAATCCTATCACGAGCAAGACACAAATGCAATTTTAATATTTAGTTGCTGGTGTTATCTAAATAAAAAGCTATCAACCAATCAAAACAATTATATAAAAGCATTAATAAAAATACATCATCTAGAAAAGTTTATATTTACCTTTCTACCCCACTGAGCATCACTTCCCAGGACCTTCTGATTCCCATTTCCACTGGAAAACCCCAAAGAGCTCTCCATCAGTTCTCTCATTTCCTCCTCATCGCTATCGAGATCAAGCTTAACCACAACATTCCTTTCAGGGCTTTGGATGCTTCCCTCTTCCCCAGCACAGGCGTCCTTGCGGGTCCCCTTCCCACTGCCGTAATTCTTGCTCCTGCCATCACCTTCGTGCCCGGAGTCAGACGAGGTGCGCTCCTCAGCAAAAGGCTTCAGGCCCGAGTCCGTGTTCCGCAATTCCAGGTGGTTTTTTTGAGCCATGATTTTGCTTTCCAGTTGTGCCACTTTGTTCAGGACCGAGCTGAGCCGCGCCTGGGCGGCGCTGCCCGGAGCTGCGGGGCAGCGCGGCACGGCACGGCCGTCCCCATGGCACGGCTTCAGGAACCTGCCGTGCTGCCACGCAGCCCTTCCAGCCTTCTCCAGCTCGGTGCCCGCCGCCGGGAGGTCGCCACGGGGGCTACGGCCCTGCCAAGAAGGACAGAGTCACCTGAGGAGGCCCGACACCACCGAGTCCAACCCGATGCCCACAGCGTTAACCAGACCAAAGCACTCAGCGCCACGTAATTATCATC
>VXBS01004693.1:50389-94971 GCA_013400255.1 Sitta europaea | reverse complement strand
GTTCGGGGGGCTCGGGGACCCCAGGGAAGGGCGGGAGGTGTTCGGGGGGCTCGGAGACCCCCGGGAAGGGCTGGAGGTGTTCGGGGGGCTCGGGGACCCCAGGAATGGCTGGGGCTGAGGGCAGGATGAGCGATGCTCGCTGTCGGGAGGAGGGTGAGCACGAATCCCTGACCCTCGGGACAGGCTCTTCCCAGCGCTGCGTGAGTGCCCCGCGTTGATTTCTGTTGTCAGGAGTTCTGGGGTTGATTTCTCACCCGAATAAGTCAAGCCTAAGCAGTGCGATCGCTGTTTATTATTTCCCATAGCCCTGTGGGCAGAGTCAGTTTACTTGCTTGCTGTAAAGCAAAAGAAAAGCAACACCACCCCACTACCTTCCATTGAAATTACAGCTATTTTCTCTGCTGTGCCTAGGCCGGGTAGGCATTCTGGATCTCTCCTGTTAGTAGTTCAGATTATTTAAATATATCGATCTCCTTTAATAGTGATCTTTGACTTGCGATACTCTAAAAATTTATCTCTCAATGCAATTACGTGGTGCCTGGATAACATAACTCGTTGTATAAAATAAGATAAACATGTACTGTTTATCTTCTGCTTAGCAGGAGTCCTGAGTAACATCATGTTTGGTTAGGTGAACATACTCAGAAACATCTGAAAGCGTTCATGCACACACAAACTGTTATTAAAAAATCTTCAAGCCATTAATGTTGTGCAAAATATGTAAGTCAAACTCTGGGTGTGAAAGAATGTGTAGTTGTTAAACTTCTGTAGTACACAGGTAAAAATCAAATAATTGTCAAATATTTACTTTAGAAATCCAGTTTCTCTGTTGTTTAAATTCTTGATTGTTGTTGATCTTTGAGAGACTGGTATCAGTGATGTTCCTTTTGATAGAAAATGTTGTGTTTGGGGGGGAGAAAGGACCACATTCTGTAAACATATCAGTTATTTTCTTAGTATTTTCCAACTAATTCAGTGGAAGCATTGTAGTTCTAGAACTTGTTTTCCTATATTGGACTGTCAAGAGTAACCTAGCTATAATTGGAGCAGTAAACAGAATTTCCTTTAAAGTAATACACTTCCTCTTTTAATAGCCTCAGTTTTGTGATTAGTAAGATGTGTGTTAATTAAAGTGACAAAAATGGAATTAGACAGAAGAGGGGAGGGTACATGTTGGAGCATGTCCACTCAGAAAGATAAAAAATAAGACTATTGATACCAACATATTGAGAGCTGCAAACAGCATGGGAAATTCAATCAGCTTAAAATATCTGATCCTATTTTATAATTAATCATTTATTGTAACGATAATTTTATTTAAAATCACTAATATGATCCAGAGCTCTTTGTCACCCCGAGATGACCTCAGGAAAGAGAACTGGCTGTGGTAATTGTTCTGCTGGCCTTTTTCACCCCTGCCTTTTCCCCAGACCTGCACTGAGGGACTTGGAGCAGCATCCCTGTGTGCCCCAAACACAGCAGACAGATCTGCTGTGCGTGTGCAGGCCCAAGACTTGAACTTCTGAGCAGGAAATCAACTTGGAAATTCAACACCAGGGCACTAGGGCTCCAGAGGGAAAGATGTTGGAAAGATGGGCTGAAGTGATGTTTTGGGGAGTGCAGAGCAGGCACAGGAACCACAGGGTGGGTACACTGCTGGTCCAGCTGAACCTCTCTAACAGCTTGTGCTTTGACATCATCAGCTGTGATCTCCTCAGAATTTTTGTGTCTGCTGGCATTGGCAGTCTGGGGTTGGTCCTTCCTCAGCAGATGTCACCAAATGATAGAATCCTCTGGAATGGTGCC
The DNA here is from genome assembly GCA_013400255.1 of Sitta europaea. Classification (NCBI taxonomy): domain Eukaryota; kingdom Metazoa; phylum Chordata; class Aves; order Passeriformes; family Sittidae; genus Sitta; species Sitta europaea. The sequence goes on along the minus strand of VXBS01004693.1, from coordinate 93,165 downwards.
ACAGAGGAAGAGCTGTGCTGTTTTTCTGACTTGAACCCATTTTGTTGGGTCTGCTTCATCACAGAGGTGCAGTGATTTAGGTCAATCGGTCAGAGAGGCTGAGTCTTTGTAAAAGTCTTCATTTGGTCCTGAAAGTGCTTTCCAGCAGCACTGGGGTGGATAATGTGCTGTGGAAAAGATTTCACAGCACTGAAGCACATCTCCCTGCTCTCCTGCCACCTCTGCCAGGTAAGCCAGCTCCACGTCCTGGCTGACAGTATCAAAGGAGGGTGACAGGAGTGTCTGGTGATGGGATGAGCTCATTCAGTCCTGCTGCTGGAGCAGTGTGCTCTGTATCTTGGGATGAATCCTGTCTCTGCATGCCCTGGGTCACTCACCACAATCACTTAGAGGAGCTGAGAGTTGGTGGTTGACTCTCTTGTCTGAGCTTTCTGAGAAACAAGAGGTGTGTAGCTTGGTGGTAGTTGCCTGAAAACATGCTGGGTTGTTTTCAGAGTGCAACAGGCTGTTTCCTACTTCCACCTTTTCTCTGAATGATGTGTTTCCTGCTTGGACAGGAACACAATGCTTATATGTGCTTATCATTTACATGTCAGCACAAAGAATGGTCAGATTTATGAATTATGTTTGCAGCATCCTTCTGAAATCCTGTCCTGCCCTCAGGAACAGTGAGAGCTTCCAGTGGGTGCTGATGTTGGAAAATGCAGCAGCTTATTTTGTTGGTGGATATAAGTGAAGCCACATTTAAGACACTTAGGAAACTGTTCTGAAAATGCAGGGTTTTTCTATTCAAGTATAGCTGCAATCTTCAAAGAATCAGTGTTTGCTTGCACTCATTTCAGAGAACTTATTATTTTGGATAGCTCCTTAGAAGATTTAGCATGTTTATTGTAAACTCACAAGATTCTCTTGGCATAAAATAAACTTTTCACATTCTTGATGGGTCTTTTCTTTCATCATGTTCCTGCCTTCCTTCCTCTCAGAGTAGGCAGAACATCTGGAGATCCATGAGGATGACGAGGAGGAAGGTGACATTTGGGAGGGGATATGATGGGGCTTGGTGTGAAATACTCCTTTTCAGATGTCTGATGGCTGTCCTGGAGGTGGAGAGTGGTTGTCTCAAGCAGGTTTTGTGACATCTCTGTGTCTTGCTCATTAAATTCTTCATTGGGTTGTTTTTGTTGCTGGTTTTTTGGGGCTTTTTGAGGTTTTTGACTGGATTGGTTTTGCTTTTGGCATTGAGGCCGAGTAGAGCAGGGTGGAGGGATTACCTACACAGGGCAACTGGAGGAGGCAAGTGAGAACAGAGGTCTGGGGGCTTCTGCATCTTTTGGCATTCCAGTTCCAGGACCAGGGTCTGCATGTTCAGGGCTTCCCCTGGCTCCACAGCTTTCCTGGAGTGCAGTGGTTGCATCAAGTTGAAATCCTCCAAAAGTGTTGTCAGGGAATGGCAAGAGTTGTTAATTTGCCATTCATTTTTTATATATATTTTGTTTTGGTGTGTTTTTTTGGGGGGGAGGGTTGTGGGTTTTTTGTTTATTCCATTTCAATTTAAGGTCTTAGACCTGAAAATGCCTTAACACAGGCACAGGGCTCTGTCTGTCTGTGTGTGCATAATTCTCTGCTGAAAATATTCTGTAAGGTTGCAGATGGTGCAGGAGGTAGCATTATGTGGAAAGCTGGGCTTTTGTTGTCAGTACTCCTCATCCTGAGAGCTGAAATATTTTGGCAAATAATTCAAAGCTGTTCTTCAAAACGTTATCCCTCTGTAGTGTCATTAAGTAAAAGTGTGAGGAGAGGAAGGAGTCCTGATGAGTGAGAAGTTCTAAGGGGTGACAACAGCCTGTGGCCGTGGTGGATCACTGTCATCAACACTTAAATTTCGAGTTTGTCACACAGCAAATTAACATACTGTTTAAGTTTTTGATAGAAGCAATACACAAAGTGTTATATGTTTCTCTTCCTGTCAGTTCTGATTGTTGTTTATTCTGTTTTCTTGCTTGTGTTTCAGCTTTCAACTGGGAATCCAATATATGAAACATATTACAAACAGGTAAGTTCTTAAAAAAAATAAAAATAAAGTGCAATTTCTTCAAGAAGTTTCCCTGAGATTTCCTTCTCTTTCTTTTCCCCATTGCAGTGCTAAGACTCTGAATTCTGAGCTGTGATGCAGTTTGTGTAACTCCTTTTGACCTAGAGGCAAAAGACATTGCATTCCTCAGGTCTGCTTTCACAACAGTCATGTTTCAATTAAATGTTAATTTTTCTCCTTCAGGTAGATCCAACATACACAGGAAGAGTTGGTGCAAGTGAAGCTGCTCTGTTCCTTAAAAAATCTGGGCTCTCTGATATCATCCTTGGAAAAGTAAGTTGAAGGAATTAGGTAATGCAGTAATTGTCTGTACACTTCTTTGAAATGAAAGAAAAAATTTAAAAATCTGTGTTTTGTGCAACATTTTTGTTCCTAACTCAACAATTCAGTGACATTGTGTTGCCATTATTTGACAGCTGAATGAACACTTTAAGAAGACATACAGTAGGAAATGTTGAGCTAAATTTTCTTGGAAATTTACAGCAGCTTTTATTTGGTATCTCCACAGATATGGGATTTGGCTGACCCAGATGGTAAAGGATACTTAGATAAACAGGTAAATGAAATGTTCATGAAGATTTCCTATATTACCTTTCCCAGATTAACCTTGTTTCAGTCAAGCCCTGGTACCACTAGTAGTTATCTTTATCTTTTTGAGGGTTGAATATTTGTTTGCAAGTTTTTTCCCCAGCCCTGCTCATATCCAAGTGTGTTACTCTGCTAGGCTGCAGAAAAGTTTGGGTCTAATTTTCTGCATCTCTTTTGCATTGTAAATAATCTGTGTGTGTGCTGTGGAGATACACAGTCATTGAGCCACAAATGAAATGTATGATTTGATTTTTAGAAGATTTTTGTACATGAAAAAATGAACATTTTTTTCCAAAATGGCTTGGAATATCAAATAGCAAGTTACCTGTACGTACAAATAAATCAAATCATTACTAACTTCTAAGAAAAATTGTTGAGTTTCTATTAGGAAAGAGTTTTTCAGAAAAACTTACTTCTGCTTTTTCCTCTTTGTTTCCCGTCACTGTAAAATTTTTCCTGAGTTATCCTTATGTTGTTGTCCATCTGGGGTTTGTTTTTACAGAGTTTCACTTGCACAGAGTCAGTAAAAATTGTGAGGGGGTTATTTTTTAGGGGATTTGAGCTGGGTTTTAAGAGATGACACAATTATTTTAGGGTTTCTTCGTTGCCTTGCGCCTCGTGGCGTGTGCACAGAATGGCCATGATGTCAGCCTGAGCAGTCTGAACCTCACTGTGCCACCTCCTAAATTTGTAAGTAAAACCCACTTCAGTGCAGGTATGTGTTCTATGATAGCCAAGGTGTCAGTTGGAACGTTGGGATAATTTTAATTTCATAAATGTTCTGGCACTTGAGGCTGCTGGCAAACACTTCCTTAGGACACAGCAGCCAGGGCTGCTGCAGTCTTGTCCTGCTGAGTGACAAGAAACCAACCCCTGCCTGGACTCAACCAAAGTGGGTTTAAGTCTGATCAACTTGGTCAGGAAGCTGATGTGGCTAAACTCTGAATTTAAAAAAAAAAAAAAAAAGAAAAAAAAGAAAAAAAGACTTTTTTGGGGCTGGGCCAACAGGAATGAGTAGTGAAAGGCACTGCTGCAGCTTTGCCCTGCAGTAGCTGCTGCAGAACCTCTTTGGCTTTTGTTGGTTCTGCATTTGGGTAGCAAATGCATCTGCTGAATGTCCTTACTGAAGTGCTGGAATGCTACAAAATGAGTGTGGTTTTTATTCAGGTACATGTGCAGCCTGTTTTCCTCAGTGTCATGTCTGTAGCCATCTCAAACTTCATGCAGTTAGTAAAGAAGTGTGTGTATTTATCTGTTTATATATATAAAAAATTTAAAAATTTCTGCTTTTTAGCATGATACTAGCAGTCCTTTGCTGGTCACACCATCCTCAACAGAGACACACTGGGCTGTTAGGGTAAGTGTAAAAGAGAACACATTCCATCCATTTTTTAGAAGTAAATATTTTTCTTGTGTCTAATTTTCCCAGTGAGAGAATTTTGTATCAAATGCATTTCCCATTTCAGAATTCCCCCCTTTCTGGGCAGACCTGTGCACAGAAGGGAGCACAAAGGTGTAGTTTTAGATGGGCAATAAATATATTTGACAACCCTTTGACAGCCACTGGTGTGATGTTCTTAAGACAATGAATTTTAATGTTCTGCCTGGATTTCTTCCAAAATCCAACAATTAGGCACTTGGTTTGTATGCCACTGGGAACAGCAAAGTATTTCACCACCTCCAGTCTGAACTATTAATTTAAAGCTTGAGTTCATGTGTTCTAATTAGTATTCAATGATACAAGCAATACATATCATTTGGAAAAAATAACTTTTGATGCACACGTGGAAACACTTATATTTAGGTAATTTTCAGCTGCAAACATTTCCAAAAGGTAGAAATTTAATTAAAAAAAAACAAACAAACAAACTTGTAGTTACATGTGCTTTAAAGTGGGAAGTTTTAGTTCTGTAGTTTATCAAAGTTTCTTTAAAGCAGAAGCACATCTTATCTGCTGTATGGTAAAATCTCTTGGCTATCATAACCTTAGATTTAGGAGCTTAATTTCAAAGCTTTCTCCATGGGTTTACATTTAAATACAGCATGGTGGCACTTGCAAGAAAGCTTGGAAATTTAGGGTAAATACATTGCTGACCAGTCTTTGATTTCTTGCCAGATCTCATTTTCATTACTCACACAGACACACTTTTTTACTTATTCAGACTATTTCTTACCAACTAGGTGGAAGAAAAAGCAAAGTTTGATGGTATTTTTGAAAGCCTTTTGCCAGTAAATGGTTTACTTTCAGGAGACCAAGTAAAACCAGTACTGATGAATTCAAAGCTACCTCTTGATATCCTTGGAAGGGTAAGTAAGTTGTTTAGATTTAGTTAGTCTCTGGTGGGTTTCTCATAGCTGCAACATTAAAAATGTGATTTATCAACAGAGATCAGGTTTTGGCTGAGATTTTTGCATCATGTGCACACTGCAAAGCAGGGACATTAAGACTCTGAAGTCTTTCACTGAGAAATAAGAGTAGGAGGAGTAATTTTAGCCCTGGAGTGGTTTGGCATCATTATCTCTCCATTTAAGAGCTGGAAATTTGATTTGGATTGTTTAAAAACAAGAAAAAGCTTGCCTGAACCATAATAGCTGTTATAACATTAGATTCTGCAGTTTTGACAGTTTTACAAATATGAGTTATTAGCCATACCATTAAATCCATCCCCTGTACAGGAGAACACCTTAAAACATCCTCCTTTATTTGTAGTACAAATTGTCAAGCTGTTTTTTCTTTTGTGTGTATTTATAAATACTCCCAAGGTCTGATTGTATACTTGCAAGGCAAGCAGACCTTAAAGTAATTTTCTGCCTCCATTAGAAACACATTTTAATATTTTGCATCTTGATATTTCTGAGAATGAGTGCATTCTGTGTAAGAGCTCTATCTGCTCTTAAAGTTACATACTTTTATCTCTTCAGGGAGAAGTGTATTATCTACAAAATCTAAGTATGATTTGTTTTAATTCTTGAGTATTGTGAAGCCTTAAAAGGCCTTGGTTTTTATCTTGTTATTGTCACAATAGAAATTCAGTTGTGGACAAGATAAGGCACTGAGGAAATGGCCAGAGGTCTAATCAAGGAGCTGAAATTTGTCAAGGGTCCAATGATAAAGCAGAGTTCTCACAATTAATTGAGCCTCAAGTCTTTGCTTTTTGTGCACTCTTACTTTATCCAGGTCATATTGATGATTAAACAGTGCTCTGCTGGAGTTCCCAGAGTTTTGTGTCTCTCTAAATCTTCTGCAAGTTTCATTGATGGTGCCTGACCTAATAATGAGCTGAAGTTGAGAAATGCTGAAATTCTCTCCCAACAGGAAATTCAGGGGGCCAGAGGGAACTGCAATAGTTCTAGGTTTTAGTAGAAAACCCTTATCATCTAGGAAAGGAATAGGAATTAGAGATATATTGACTTTCTTGTGAGGAATTTGAATGATCTCTAGGCAGTCTGAAAGCCACCTCTGAATGCTTTTACTCAGCTTGATGACTCCATAATTCATCTCAGAAAGATGAAAAACCTGCCTGGGTTGCAGCCAGAATTTGTTAGAGCCCATGTTGATTCCTGTGGCCAGAAAACTCTAATCCAGGGGGTTTCATCAGAGAATGTTCAGATAGGTAACATGACTAAATGATCTCCACCAAAGTCTGTGATGCATGTTAACACAGTGAATACAGAAAATGTAAGCTGGTCTGCAAATCACTTTTACTCTTGATTGCTGTAGGTCTGGGATCTCAGTGATATTGATAAAGATGGTCACCTGGACAAGGATGAATTTGCTGTGGTAGGTTGCTTTAAATTCTCAGTTCACTGCCTGGTGTGTCTGTTGAAGTGAATAACTCATTTATTTCTCAAGAGCTTTGCATCTCTCTCTGCTACAGTCAACTGTTCTGTTCTGAATTGTTCACATGGAGCTATTAAATACCCTTCCTCAAATCCATCTACTGCCTCTTCCCTGTGTCAAAATTAAACTTGTTGGAATTACAGTCAAAATGCATTGCTTTGGTTTACTCTTTGTTTTACTAATATGTCAATGACTGACACAGGAAGATCTTGTTGCTTTCTCCAATAATCCTGAATATTATCTGACCTTTTTGCCTTTGCAGGCAATGCATTTGGTTTATAGAGCTCTTGAGAAAGAGTCAGTTCCTTCACAGTTGCCCCCTTCTCTCATACCACCTTCGAAAAGAAAGAAGACCCCTGTGTTCCCTGGTGCAGTTCCTGTCCTCCCTGCCAGTCCTCCCCCAAAGGACAGCCTTCGTTCCACCCCCTCCCATGACAGTGACACCAGTCTGAACAGCATAGGGAGCCTGTCTCCCAAGCACAGCATCAAACAAGCACAGGTACACAGCTTTTTTTTTTTGCTTATTTTTGCTGTGTGTGTTTGTAAGCTGTAGGAAAAGTAAAGCTCGTTTTGGATCTGTGTGAGCAGTGATTGTGTTTGGGTGATTTGGGCAGAGAGGGTGAAATGGGAATGAGACTTAGAGGAACATCAGGTTTTAATCTGATTAAAATTCATCAGTGACCATGAGGTAGTAAATCTTAGGGGGGGCTTTCAATTTAGGTAGAAAGTGAAAGCATAGAAAGGTTTTGTTTGTGTGTATCTGCTTTAATACCAGAGAAATCATTAATCTGCTTCTAAAGCTCCTGCTATTAGCATGAGGACTTTATATGCCCAGTTGGGTTTGTATTTCCAAGGAATTAATGCTTTTCAACTGATGAAAAGCTGTTTATTGGTGTTTTTATTAAGATAAAAAGATAAAAGATTAAAACAGGCATTGAAAAGTGCCAGAGTGTGAAAGATGTTCAGCACATCCAGCTCTGGATAATGTCATATACACTCAGTGTGTTCATGAAGACAGTTTCTGTTCTTTTGAAATACTGAATTTTGTTTTGCAGCCAGCTGTGATTTGGGTGGTACCAATGTCAGAAAAAGCACGATACGATGAAATTTTCTTAAAAACAGACACAGACATGGATGGGTTTGTGAGTGGCCAAGAAGTAAAGGACATTTTTATGCATTCAGGTCTGTCTCAGAATCTCCTAGCACATATATGGTAAGAATTCCATACTAGCTGTGTTTTTGTAACTTGCTGATCTGGCAGCTCAGGTTCAGAATGTGATCCTAACATTAGGATGTGCCAGAAACACCAAGAAAAATCTCCCAACTTCTTTTACTTGTCCACATACTGCAGTGTGTGGGCTATGTAGAAAATCAAGGGAGAAGGAAATACTCCCTTTGACCAATAGGTCAGTCTGTGAATTGTGATTGTCTTTTGAAGTTCTGGTGCTCTAAATGTTTTCTCAGACTAACACTGCTCTATTCAGTTAAATATGTGTAATAAAAAACTGCTCTGTTTATGGAGCTCTAACTAGAATAAGTAAGCTCTGATGAAGATGAACCAAAAAGAAATTACCTGTATATGTGTTTCAGGCTTTTTGGCAGAGCAGAAATCAGATTTTCTTGTTTGTAAGCATGATCTGTTTTTTTCTCAGGGCTTTGGCAGACACGAGGCAGATGGGAAAGCTCAGCAAAGACCAGTTTGCACTTGCCATGCATCTCATTCAGCAGAAGGTCAGCAAAGGGATTGATCCTCCACAAGCTTTACCTCCAGATATCCCTCCCACAGACAGGAGCACACCCATCCATGTAAGTCAGCAATTTGTCAGGGATAACACTGAACTTTGCTACTTTAAAAGCAATGGGCTATGAGTGTGAATTTTGTATGGGGTGTAATTTAGTACTATAATACTAAAATTCTTTTTTAGTATTATGATAAAGAATTGCCATTATTTTTTCTTATCTTCTCTTACAAAATTCTTTTAGTGTTTGAAAATACAGCTGATTTTTTAGCAACCAGGACAGTAAGTAAAGAAAAATGCAGTAAAATATTCCAAAAACCAAGGAGTAATAATGCTGGGAAACAAATCTAGCATAAAAAATAATCCTTTGGCATACAGAACATTGAATCAGGGAACTTGTAACAGCAAATATTAAAAGCTGGTTGAGCAGCCTGTCCCTGACTGTGATCAGTACCAAATTCCTCCTGTGGAAACTTAGAATTTTTTAATGGTAAATGAGGAGTGATGACTTCCTGGTTTCTGGGATTCATCCTTTGTAGCATGGCAGTCCAGAGTCCTGTATCCATCACTGCCAGTACCACTTTACTGGAGCATGACCCAGCTTTGCCCCTTTCCTCAAGGGCATTTCTGAAACTGAGTTGAAGAAACACTTGTGTCATGTCACTCCTCTGACCTTTTCTATGAAATGTGTTTTGTTTTTCTTTACTTTTGTTTGCTTTCCCTAACCAAAAACCGTTGGAACTCATGAAATATATTTGAATTATTGCTGTTGCTGTCATCCTCCTAAGGTTTTTCCTGTATCCTTTTCCTGTAGACTCTTTCAGGTTACTTGACCCCTGTAGGAACTGAGATCTCAGCACTAACAGAAATGCGGCGTGTGAGTAACTGCAGTGTCCAAAGGAATGCACATTTCTAACATATGCTTTTTGTAACCTCAAAAAAGTTTATTTCTGCACCTTTGCCTGCCTGTGCACTTGAGTTCTGTGCCACTTGCTCTTGGCCTGGTGATAATGTCACAGCAATGCAAAGTGCCCAGCACTGGTGATGTTCTGCCAGCCTGGTGCTGTTGTATTGATCTCTGGTGGAGATGTATTGATCTGGCAGCAAGTTCCTGGGACAGGCAGCACAGTGCTGTTGGAATTATTCCTGGACTAGTTCCCTGCAGCTGTGAGCAGTAAATAAATCTTGGTGTAGGAGCTTTAAGCTTCCTGCTATTTTCAGTTAATTGTGGTTTTTTTATTTCTGTGTAGTGTGTGTTTAGCTGAGCATAAGGTGAAGTAAACTGTGTGCTACTGTGAGCTTAGTTAAGGGGCTCTTATCCTAACCAGTTAAATCACTTTAACTTATTTCATGGCTGTGATCCCACCCTGTCCAGCCTTCAGTACAGGTCTCCCAGTAAATCTGTATCTGGCCTGACAGTATGAAAGTGATTTTTGATTTTCTGCCTTGAAGAATTAGTTCACATTGTTGTTGCTATTTGTGATGAATGGCACATTGCCAAAAAATGACCCCTCCCAAAGTGAGAACTTAAATTATTTAAACTGTATATTCACCTAGTGTTTCTGCAGAAATGTTACATCTTACTCTGCTGGTCTTGGCTTGTTGGTTGGGTTCTTGTTTGGTTTTTAGTGTTTGATAAAGCCAGGCTTTCTCTGGTTATCACAGCAGTCTCAAAGTGAGTGAAGCAAGCCAACTCCACATTCTTTTTCAAATGCTCTCTATAAATTGTAGGTCTCCTGGCTTGTCATACTAGCAGTGAGTTCAGTGCTGCAGTTTTTGCTCAGTTGTGGTGTTTGATGGATTTTTTTCAAAGAACAATCCTTTTTATAATAACAACCAATTTTGTACGTAATGGTGGCAGCCTTTCTTAATTTCTGATAGGGATTGTCTTATGTAGGAGACAGGGGATGCCCTCTGAATCTTCCCTGGTCTACACTTGAATGAATTTAGAAACAACCTATGGGAAATGGGATTTAAGTGCAGAAATTGCCATTAATTTCTGCCAGGGCTCTAGAAAACTGGAATTACCATCTGATTTCATTAAGTCCCCTGTGAGCTTTACTACTGGGTGTAGCAGAACTGAGTTTTAGGGTTTGAATTTTAATTCTTCCCTAGTCTGCATATTTCCTTGTTGGTGTGGTGCCTTATCCTTCCATTGCTGTGTGTTCAACTGTCCTGTCTGTTAAACAGGCATAATGAAAAATTCTCCTGTCTCACAGAGAACAGATGTTCTTTGCTTGTTACAGAATCATTTGATGTCCATCATAGAATTTTGCAAATGTATATAATGAGGATTTCGTATCCCACCTTTGTCTTCAGCCTTTGTTAAAGGAAGAGCTTCTGTTAAAATCTGAGTTTTAACAGATTGTTTCATTCTTAACAGGATAGTGGAAGTTCTGTTGGATCAGGAGAATTTACAGGGGTGAAGGAACTGGATGATATTAGTCAAGAAATTGCACAGCTGCAGAGGTAATGGTTGTGTTAGCAAAATCTTGGTGTAGAGTAACAAAACAAGTCTAGAGTACTGATGTGTCAGTTACTTTTATTTTCTTTTAGTTCTATTTGTTGCTGTAACTGGTGATGAATTTCCTAGTGATACCCTACAGATCTGTCAGGTGACTTCAGAAGATTGGTGATGGGGACAGATGGTATTTTTCAAAGAATACTTGATAAATATTTTCTCCTTTAAAGAATACATGAGAATATGGGCTGGCATTTTTGTCTGTGTGGTGTTTCCAGAATAATATTTAATTGATTTTTGCATGTGTGTTGTATTGTTTAGCTAATCAAAAATACATGTTCTTGTTTATCTGACAGAGAAAAATATTCCCTGGAGCAGGACATTAGGGAAAAGGAAGAATCAATCAGACAGAAAACCAATGAAGTTCAGGTAAAAACTCTGTTTATCATCAGCAGTTTTCATGTTAATCTAAGTAATACATGGCAATTTAGCATTTTTTTCTGTTGTTACTATCATTCTTTCTGTCTTTTTTCTTTCTTTCTTGGGATTTTCCTCTAACTGGCAGAAAAAAAAATTACTGTTCTCCATCAGAAATGTTTTCATCTGTTGCAGGCTAATAAAAGCAATATATGTGAACAGTATGAAATGTCCTTTTTGCTAGCCTGTAACTAACACTATAATTCAGGAGATCATGGTTTGGAGAGTATTGGTTTTGATAATTAGGATAACTCAGTGTGCTCTGTGTCACAGTCCCTTTTTCTTCTTGTGAGCAGTGATTTATTCCCTGATGCCTTGCACAAATTCCTGCAGAAACCAAACAGGCCAGTGCAGGGTGTAGCCTGTGTGATGGAGAAAAACATTCTGAATTTGGCTAAGTTCTTTGTCTGTGGCTGATCCTTCATTAAGGCAACAGTTTAAATGCAAATTACAAGTTGTGGAATTTTCTTCAGGAGCTGCAGAATGATTTAGATAGGGAAATAAGTAACTTGCAAGAGCTGGAGGCTCAAAAACAAGATGCCCAAGAACGTCTGGATGAGATGGACCAGCAGAAAGCCAAACTGAAAGATATGCTGAATGATGTGAGGCAGAAATGCCAGGAAGAAACACAGGTGGTAAGTGTGTGTTAATTGTGGTCCTGCTCAAGAGTGATGTGTGTTCTGTTGAGGGAAATTCTGTTTATTTAATGGAAAAGCTTGCTTGCTTGCTTTTTGTTATGAATAGCAATTCCCATGCAAATAGAGAGGGGCAAGAAAGGGTTTTGCTGTCCTTGGTACCTTCCAGAATGGTCCTTGGTACCTTCCAGAATGGTCCTTAATATCTTCTATAATGGTCATTAATACCTTCCAGAGTGATCATTAATACCTTCCAGAATGGTCATTATTAATACCTTCCAGAATGATCATTAATTCCTTCCAGAATGATCATTATTAATACCTTCCAAAATGATCATTATTAATACCTTCCAAAATGATCATTAATTCCTTCCAAAATGATCATTAATTCCTTCCAGAATGATCATTAATTCCTTCCAGAATGATCATTATTAATTCCTTCCAGAATGATCATTATTAATACCTTCCAGAATGATCCTTAATACCTTCCAGAATGATCATTAATTCCTTCCAGATTGGTCCTTTCCAGAATGGTCCTTAATATCTTCTATAAATGGTCATTAATACCTTCCAGAATGATCATTATTAATTCCTTCCAGAAGGATCCTTGATACCTTCCAGAATGATCATTAACACCTTCCAGAATGATCATTATTAATTCCTTCCAGAATGATCATTATTAATTCCTTCCAGAATGGTCATTAATTCCTTCCAGAATGGTCAGAAATGAAAGGTTGAACCCACTCATCACCAGGGCTCCCCTTCTCCAAGAATTGTTGTTATTCTGAGAATATATGCAGCATTGATTCAGCTGAAAATCAGAAATCCCAAGCCCTGATTCAGTCCATGGCACTGGTGCTGCTTTTGATCACTCTGAATCAAAATCAGAATCAGAATTGAGTTTTCAGGTGGATGCAGTTGCCAGTGGAAATAGGATGTCACCTTGAGGTAGAAGCTCACTGTGGGAGGAGGTCACATAAAAAAGTGTAATAAGGAAGGTTGTGAGCAACTCTGTGATTTTAACTCTTAACAGAGTTAAAAATCAGCCTTAAACTACTTGATAAACGTTTGAATGGAAAGTTCTGAAGGTGGACATCTAGGAAACAGCTTTTGTAAGTGGGGGGGTATTTCTCTGATTTAAAACAGTATTTCTTGGCTTTGTTGAATTTGCTTTTATCAAGGATTTTGTGTAACAGCAGAAGGTAGCATGCATTTCTTCATATTAAGTTCTAAATATTTTCCTTAGTAGTTGATAGGTTGCTGTACCTCTTTCTATTACTTATTATAAATACACAATTTAATAAGTCCCACTTATTCCAAATTTCACTCTGATTTTTTTCCTACTGTGTTGTTTCAGATTTCATCACTGAAAATGCAAATTCAGTCTCAGGAATCAGATTTAAAATTACAGGAAGATGACCTTAATAGAGCAAAAGCAGAGCTGAATCACCTCCAGCAAGAAGAGACTCAGCTAGAGCAGAGTATCCAGGCTGGAAAAGTGCAGCTTGAAACAATAATCAAATCCTTAAAATCAACCCAGGAGGAAATAAACCAGGTATTCACTGTACTTTATACAATAATTTTTTTGCTTCTTGAAATGCTGAGTTGAAAAATTATTTTTCAGAAGAGGAAAAAGTCCTGGTTCATGAAATAAAACCCTTCTGACTGGTTGTTTAGCCAAACCCTTTATTTAGCAAATTTATTTATTTGGTAAATCAATAGTTTTATTTATTTGGTATTTAGCAAACCCTTTAACTCCTGGTTTAAATCTGGAAGCATTCCATTCTGGAGGGGATAAAATGCAAGTGTCAGAATGTAAGTGTAAGAACTGTGAGAGTGGCAGTGTTGTTGAGTTAAAGCATTTTTCCTTCTCAGGCAAGAAGTAAACTCTCTCAGCTGCAGGAGAGCCATCAGGAAGTGAATAAGAGCATTGAAGAATACAATGAAGCTCTCAATGGCATCCATGGTGGGAGTCTGACAAATTTAGCAGACATGGGTGAAGGCCCTGGGCAGACAGAAAGAAGCAATTATGGAGCTGTGGTAAAAAAAAAAAGTTCTTTTTTATTCTATTTTGCACTAATTAATGTTCTGGCTTGTGCCTAATGTGAAGTATTTTTTAGTTGGTATTTTGGCATATGGTGTGGTGGGTTTGAGACCTGTCACACATTCAGTCTCAGGGCTTTATTTGTAGTTTGGGGGTTTTGGTTTTTTGTGCATGTTGTCCAGTTTACCAAGGTGAAACCTTCTCTTGCTGGAAATTTCCCTTTTATTCCTGTATTTCCTTCTTATTTCCAAAAGCTCTACAAATTTCTGCTTTACAGTGAGCTTATATTTATTACATATTTCATTCTCCCTTTCTGAAAGGTTGGTTCTCTTTTGCTTAAATAATTCCAGCATCATCTTTCTCATTTATTACGTTTTTATTTAATTTTTTAAGCGTTTTTTCCTCAAATCATAAAATCTCTCAAGTCCTTAAACATCTATGAGTCAATTTTGTTTTGGGTATCTGTTGATTTGGGTATTAAATAATCCTGTAAATCACAAGAATTTGCTTTTTAAGCCTATTTCTTGTCTTAAATAAGATGAGATAAAGGTTGCATACTTGCTTGATTCTGCTTGCACATCTGTGTGACCCTTCCTCATTACAACATGTTTACCCTTGTAAATACAGCATTTGCTGTGGGTTTAGTGTGCAGTTAAATATATAATGTGATAGGAAATTGCTGCCTTTATGCAGCACTTTATACTTGCTCTGTGTAAACAAACTGCTCAAAAGACCAGTGTAGATAAAAAAGAACTGTACATTGAGAAACATGTACTTAAAGGTCTTAAAAACACTTTAGTGCTTAGTTTCTGTGCTTGCATAAATATATTTAATTGCCAGCAAAAACTTCCAGATTTCACTTACCTGCAAAACCTAGGTGCCACTTACTGGCAGAAAATACCAGTCTGTATCAGAGCAGTTTTATTAAAATCATTGTGCCACTTTCCTGTTTCTCAATTCTTCCTTCCTCTTTGTTCTCTTCCCACCTCCCTCCCCCTATTCTGAGAAGTATTAATTAGGATGTTTTCCTAATCTTGTAAAGGATGAAAGAAATCCTGGTGGTTTTTTCTGGGGTTGGAGGCAGTGGAAGTGGGTGGTTTTTTTTCTGGATATTCCCTGCTTTGGGATGGAATTGCTCTGGTTGTCCCTGGAATTCTGCTGTCCTGATTTGGGGTTTCATCAGAGACCTCCAGACCAGAGGCCAGCATGCAGATCAATGTCATGAAGAGGTTTCAGAAGTGCAGTTTGCTGCTTCTTCTACAACTTGACAAATGTACATTTGGCCTCTGCTGAGAAAGCTCTCGTGATCAGATGCTGGGGTGATTCTCCCTGCCTGAAGTGCTTGATCCTGGGAAATCAATATTTGGAGCTTTAAGTTCAAAGATGAGTTAGCAAGAAGCAATCTAGTATCTGACTGCTCAGTAGAAATCTGTTGTATTTGTAGTCCACAGATTATTTATGTATCCTTTCCTTTTAAATAAGTGTCTTACCTGAAGCTGAGCTGTAATGAGGGGGAAGAAATCTTTGATAGTGTGATATTTGGGGTTGTTTTGCTCTTCTTATTTAAATATTTGAGGGATGAATAAATTACTATGGGCAATAGTTTAACATTTAATTGCTTTATGAGCTGTTATCTTTTGGTGTTCTGTGTTGCCCTGGGGGTACATGCTTCCTTCTGCTGTGTAATTACTTCTACTTAGAAGTCACATATTCAGAAAGTTCTTTAGGAAGTAATTTTAAAGACTGTTAAACAGTAGCCAAGATAGTTTACAATTTCTGCTAAATGGGCAGCTGGGCATATTTATCCTGACAAGCTGCTGTGATGTTTCTCCTCTTAATTTTTAGGAAGATCCATTTAAGAATAAAGCCTTGATGTTTACAAATAATACACAAGAATTGCATACAGACCCATTCCAGTCAGAAGATCCTTTCAAATCTGATCCATTTAAGGGAGCAGACCCATTCAAAGGCAGTAAGTAACAAGTGCTTCTCTAGGATATTGAACACCAATTGTTGAGTGTATTTTCACAAACTTTTATCATCTTGTTAAACAGTAGATAAAACAAATTATTTTTCTCTTCTGCATAGGTGACCCATTCCAGCATGATCCTTTCTCAGAGCAACCACCTACTCCAGCAGGTAGTGGCCCTTTTTCATGGCAGAACAGATTTGGTATAAACAATTCCTGGTCAAACAAAGATTTACAAACACATAGGAAGCATAAATACTTCCCTGGCTTCAGATTTTTGCTTTGCATGTGGGAACATAGAAACCTGACAAGGTGTGCAGTCAGAATTATGTTTAATGAGAAGTGTGCAACTCCTTATTTAAGTCTGAAAGCTGCATAGAAACATGGGCTTGTTCAAACTTAGTAAATGCCCTCTGCAGAGGGGTCTCTGGAAGTCTCCCAGATTTACCAAAACACTGTGTTTGTGTAAGAAAACTGATCCCAGTGAGTGTGAGGTCAAATATAGAATGTTCTTTATAGAAGCTGCATTCTATTTACCTTTCCATGCTCCTTTCTAGATCCCTTTGGAGGAGATCCATTTAAGGAAAGTGACCCATTTCATAGCTCTACCCCTGAGGATTTCTTCAAGAAACAGGTGAAGAGTGACCCATTTACCTCAGATCCATTCACAAAAACCTCAACTTTACCCTCAAAGGTCAGTCATTTTTAAATCTGCACTTAATGGGTGTCTTCACTATTCACAGGCTTATTGCCTGAAAGCTAAAAGGACTGAAACAAGACAAAACACTTGTTTCCTAACCTGTGAAAGATCACTAATTGTGTTCTTAAGATGTCAGTGGGGATTGTTAAGGCAACCAGCAGTGGTTCCATTATAATGAGGGACATTCACAGTTCGCTGGATATTTTACCTCTCTGCTAGGGAATTCCACAGCAGCAGCAGCACTCCCTCCCTCCCACCATTCCCTCTGGCTGCAGATTTGGGCAGTCACATAGGGAATGGGATGGAGGAGCTGCTGTGGCTGAAGGATTCCTGAGCCCTCAGCAGAGGGGCTGCACAGAACTTGCTCCTTAGAGCTGCAGTTCTGAGCTGCACAGGTGTGCTCCCTTGGGCAGGGCAGGAGGTGGGATTTTTTGGGGTTGTTTTTATTAGTGTTTTCTTCACTTCATGCAATTCATTGAGTGGTGCTACCCAAGACCAGTTTCAATCAGTGGGAAGTTAATTTGTCTTGCAGTATAGGGTTGTACTTAAAGGCAACTTGTCAAGCAGAAGAGCAACTTTAACAACAATCTGTTGTAAAAGAAGCAGTATGCAGACTCTCTGAATTAGCAATAATATAAAATGCATGATACCCAAATATTCTGTCTCTGTTGCTTAAAGACTAAACACTTCTGGGTGTACTTTCATATTTTGGTAACTAATGTTGAATATATTTCAGTGGGATGCTCTTCTCACCTCTGGGTACCTGGTGTTGTGTTTAAGGCTCTCAGTAGCCAAATGCACTTATAATGTAAACTTCATATAATCAGTTGACTTTATCCTACTCTGTCCACTGAATAGAGTGGTCTGAAACTGGAGACTGTTTGTCTTAAAGCAGGAGATTTTGATAGGCATAAAAAGGTAAGTGCACAGTCCAGCAGAAAAATAATTCTGTGTATCTGTTCTTATTTAGCCTGACCCTTTTGAAAGCACTGATCCTTTTACATCTTCCAGTATCTCTTCAAGAGGTCCAGGTAAGGAGTTAACATTTTCACATGAAGATGTATAAGGAGGTATCTTTTCATGCAAGAGGAATCAAATATAAGAGCTGAGAATAAAGAGTCTTGTGAACTGCTGGCAAAAAGCCTCATGTTCTTGTTACAGTTCAGGAAGGCTCCTTTGTGGTGCTATACACATCACTTTTTTCTTTTATTTTCCCTCCAAACAACCAGTAGAAAACCTGTTGTTTTCTGGAATTCTCTTTTAACATCTCATGGCAAGGTGTGTTTTAATCACCTGCCTAGTTTTGTGCTTCACTGGCACCACCAAGCATTCCTTGTAACTCTTAAGTGTGACTCAAAATAACTTTTTCCCCTCATATCTGTTCCAGATCCATTTGGGACACTGGATCCATTTGGAAGTGGTGCTTTCAGTGGTGCTGAGGGATTTGCAGACTTCAGTCAGATGTCAAAGGTAAAGTGTTGGAACCCAGAATACAGAGAATATTTCTCTGCATGTTTTGAAGGCTCTGAACCCCTGACAAACACTACTTTTAACCTTTGCCCATGGAAAGGGAGGCTTTGGGATGAAACAGAATTTTTGAGAGTATCAGTTAGAGAGCAGCAGAGTGATCATTTATCACAGGGTGAGAAATTTAGATTTTTGGGTTTGTTAGTATGGTAAGTAGATGACACAAGGTGAGGGATCCTTGTGGTTTTTAGGTTTCTTCCTTCTTCATCTGCTCCCTGTTCTGCAGTGTGGGTGCCACATTGGCTGGAATAGAAGTTTAGTTGATTATTGGTAGAAAAGTAGAAATAATGTGATAAATGGGTGAACTGTCTTTAAAAGAACCTCGATTCTGTGTGTTTGGGGGCTTTTGGTGCCTTTTGTGGTGTGAAGCCTGGTGTGGAGATTTAAGAAAACAATAAAACAACCAAGAGTGCTTTCCTGAGGAGGGTTTCTGCAAAAAATCCTCCCCTATTGGGAGAGCCCACAGTAAAGGTTAAAACAAAGCAACTGTCCTTTAAAAATGTGTGTACAGACTCTTTTTGAAAGAGTGTGCTCTGATTGTAACTTTTCAGTCTGGTTTTGTTAATTTTCCAGTCAGCCTCACCAGTTACATAGCAAAGAATTCTTCAACCATGTAAGATATGGCAAAGTCTTACTAAGACTGGTAAATTCAGTAGGGATAAAATAAACTTTTCACAAATATTTTCAAATACCAGACCTGGGAAATAAATTAACTTGTAGTTTTAACTGGTAAGAAGAGGTAGTTGTTGCAGATATTAATATATTTCAATGTCCAGCCTTTGTCTAAATCCTGGGATTTGCTTCTTGGTTACTTCATAGTAAGTACCCTGTCCTGTTTCTAAACTTAAGGTGAAATGTTTAAGGTTAAATAATGCCCCTAAGATTGACTCCATTATTAATGAAACACTGCTAAATAGATCTAAACTAACCTTACTCTGCTCAGTCCATCCCTGCCATGTTTTAAATGTGCAATTTCTGTTCATTTTAAATGGAAGATTAAGAAAAAGATTCAGGACACACATAAAAAAAATGGATAATTGGAAAGGTCTTGGTCTGCTGTTACTTTTCTGAGGTGGAGTTTGGAATTTACAGTAAACATCAGTGCCCAGCTCCTTGCATTAGTTCCACAGTAATGCTTGAACACTAAATATTAAAAATAAAATAGGATATCGTTTCACTTTGATTCATTACATTTCTTGGTGGGTTTTTTCCTCCCCTAAGTTCTGCTCTTTTGGGGAGGGTTTTAGCTCTCCACTAGATGGCAACACCCTTTACCAACAGACACGGCTGGCTTGAGGTAGAAACTTTTTGCAAAGGTTTCACTGCGATTTTTACCTTTGCTCACAAAATTCCCCTTTCTTCACTTCACAGTGATAAATTTCTTGTACTTGTTAATAAATAGGAGAGCCCTTTGAAAGTCTTCTGAATATAGGAAGATTNACTTGTTAATAAATAGGAGAGCCCTTTGAAAGTCTTCTGGATATAGGAAGATTTAAGCACATTGATTATTGGATATTCCCATCAAATACCTGTGTGTAACTTCAGGAAAGCTTGGAATAAAGTTCTCCCTCCTGCATTTCCAGGTTCTGTGTCTCAGAGTGAAGGTCAGCCTGTGCTATGGCTGTTCACTGCCAAATAGTAAAAAATAGAGTTTTACTCCCTTTTATTTTCTTGTCAGCATTTTTGCTGGAACTAAAAGTTCTAGAAGTACTTAAATGACGAAGAGCTTAAGGTCTTTTGAATGTTAATGGAATTTTAGCACCTCTGTCATTGGGCAGTAGCCTCCTACACCCCTGACAATTCTGTACATCTGCCCTCAGGTTTTAAAGTTAATGCTTTTACTTGACTTAAACTGTCTCATGAAACCACAGGTATTCGACAGTGTGCTTACATCCTTTTTCCTTTCTTTTTTTTTCTCATGTAGTCAGTAGCTTCAGACCCCTTTGTCTCCTCTTTTGGAGGGGCAGGATTCACAGATGACCCTTTCAAAAGCAAATCGGACACACCAGCGTTACCACCCAAGAAAAATGTCCCTCCACGACCCAAGCCACCCAGTGGTAAGGAGGTTTTCTTCTTTTAAAAGCTCCCACTCTCGATTTACAGTGTGTTGCTGGATAGAAGAACCCGTTGACAGCCTGTCTATCTTATATTTCAACCGTGCAGGAAGATGTGAAGTTATCAGTAAATTGACAAAATTATCAGTAAATCAGACTGAAACTCTTCAAACTGGAAAACAGATGATGAGTGAGTGCTGTGACAGATCCATAAAATCACACCAGCCAGGAAAACACAGGGGAAAAAACCCCAAGCAGGCAACACATAGTAAATGGCATCTTTAAAATAAAGAGGTGTGTTTTTATACAGTAATCTAAATTTAGGATTTATTTCTGTGTTTGCCAGAGATTATGGTGAATGCAAAGAAGTTTAAAGGGTCTTAAAAACCCCCTCTAGGTAATTCTCAGAAGGTGGCAATGGGCTGTCACAAAAGCTAAAATACTGATTTTGGCTCCTTTGTAGCTGAGTAGCAAGGCAGCCTGACTGTGGCTGCATCTTTATCTTGTTTTGCTGTTCTTCCTGAGGCTCTGCCACTGGATTCTACCAAGAGCAGGGTACATGGTTAGACAGACCTGTCCTCATCTCTCTGGCCACCTAGGATTTTTCTTGCATTTGCACATTACTGTGAATTAAACAGAAATCACTTTCTGAGTATACATAGCTTTATTCTTGCTTCTGAGGCCATTATTTATGGAAATCTGGGAGATCTATAAATCTCATTAATTGAAAATAAGATCTCTCTCAGTGGGGCTTCAATTTCTGCTCTCCCTGGAGTTGTTTGCAGTGAAACTGTTGAAAGAACTGAAGCCCTGTAGTTTCAAGTCTCCTTTTAAAAACAGTGGTATAGTTCAGTTGATATTAAGAGGGAACTTTAGTTGGCTCCAAAGAGCAACAAAAGCTGGATTCTCCTTATGGATAGGCACAGAATTTTGCACTAAACTCGTTGATCATCATGTAGTATCTTTATATATCCAGGGACAGTATTAGGGAGCCTAGTACACAGAACAGATCCATGATTGATGTCTCCTGGAGTGTCTGGATTCTCTGCCTTTCAGCCTGTTTGTGATGGGTGGTGTTGATCTCTGGCTGGTTTTGCAAACTGGTTATTCTAGAATGAACTCCCTGGATAATGTGAAAAGTGCTTACTTATTACCAAGGTATCCTTAATGTCATTACCTGTCCCAAAAATTGATCCAAGATGTGAAAGATGCCAGTTCACAGTGCAGCAGCATTGGTTTGCTCCTGTTGCTGTGATTTTATTGCTGAAGAGATGATGGTGCACCCTAAAACCCTGAAAACAGCAAAAAAAAAAAAAGGTTTTTGTAGGTGAGTATTGATTGAGACTTGTCAGGAAATGCTCTAGGATTGTGGAAAAGCCCTTGAAGCAGTTTGCTTTGTGTATTTTCTATTACTGGGGTACTAAAGAGCTTTCAGTAATTAAAAAAAACAAAAAACCAACCCCCACATAATGTGTTATGGGAGCATAACAAATATCAATCAACTTGGACAGACAAGAATAAAAGGAGAAATAGAAAAGCTGAAGAGAATCTTATTTGATATTATGATGAATGATGTTATTCTTTATTTGGTTTTCAAGGAAAGAATGCAAGTGGCCCTCTTGCAAAAAAAAAAAAATATTTTTTTTCCAAAAAAAGTATTTTAGTGTTAACAGGGCCTCTATAAAGTTGGATGATTTTCAGATAATTACTAAATATACCCCTGTAATCTCTTCTGTGTGGTTTGTTTCTATTCCTCTTAGCAAATACAGTGTAATTGTAGCAGCAGAGGTGAGTACTGACTCACCTGCTTGGGGGATTTTGGATTTCTGTGTCCTCATTCCCTCTTTTATACATCTTGAGGAGTTTGGTGAATACTCAGTTGCATTAATATGTTTTTGATTTAGACATGTGCACTCTGCCTTTAAATCACTTGGTTAAAAGTGGTTTGAGTGTGTCCCTTCCCCCCTTCTGGGGAGAAAGAGTATTTGTGAGGTTCTGCTGCTCTACCAAAAGCAAATGTTGTTATGATAAAAAAGACTGAGGAGGAAACAACAGGGTTTTTTTTTTTAAAGCAAATAAGCCTCGTGTGCTTATGCAGTTCTACTCCTCCCTTCCTTCCACAACTAAAGCAATCTTCAGTGGTTGCTTAAAGCATGAGAAATTATACAGCAGTACAGTGTGATTGTAGCAAGAGATACAGGCATAAAATGTGTTAGAATGGGCTCAGCAAATAAACAACAGAAAAGAAACTTCTCTTGTTTCTTACCTTTCTTATTGTCTGATTAATTAAAAAAAACAAGTAAGTGATAAAGATCTCTCTGAAGGATGAAAAGATACTAGTTACTACCAGAGAAACCCATAATTTGCCTTTCTGTTCCATGCTTGTACTCTTTTTAGTGAAACTGTTCTTTCTGTTGGTGGGGTTAATATTGAAAAACACTTTTGAGGTTTGGTTGCGTTTTGGTAGGAAGGTGCAAAAAGCTCTGAAAGAAAACTTTACTTGTCCTCAAATTGCTGTCAAGTAGAAAATAGAAATATTTCCGGAGAGCATTGGAAACTGTCTGATTTCTCAGGCAGTTGGTAGTGGAAACTAAACAGATCCACCAGGGATTGTTCCTGGTTATCCATGATTTGGTGCTTTTCTGCATGTGAAGCTTTTGCATGTGACATGCAAACATTGTCTGATAATCCCTAGAGGGATTGCAGATTGTCCTGACCAAAGTGTGCCACAGTTCTCACCTTGCCCATGGGTTCTGTCCAGATGAATGAGGATTTCATTCCTTCATGAAAACAGAATAAACCCTTGGAGCTGAGCACAGGGAAACACTTAANACCACAGTGCAGAGCAGAGTGGGAGATTCCCCTCCCTGGTGCCCTCCAGGGCATGGTGACACTTTGGGATGCCAGGGGGCCACTGACTCAGATCCAGCTTGCCACCAACCAAGGACCCCCAGGTCCCTTGCCACAGGGCTGCTGCACAGCCTCTCGTTCCCCACTCTGTCCATGCATCCAGGGCTGCCCTGGCACAGGTGCAGGATTTGGCACTTGACATGTCATGTTGAGGATTGCCCAGCCCTTTCCTTTGTCAGGATCTCTCTGCAGCACATCTGCCTTCAGAGGAGTCAGCAGCTCCTCCCAGCTGCCTGTCACCACCACCCTTGCTTAGCCTGCCTCCCAGTCCCACATCCAAGTCCTTCACGAGGAAGCTGCAGAGCCCTGGTCCTGAAACAGCCTTTTGGACACAACCTCTGTTTACCTGTAGTGATGGTCAGAGCCAAAGGCCTTCAGATGTACCTGGGAAGAGCTCTGAAAGGAGTTTGTGGTTCAGGGGAGCTGCTCTCATGTCCAGGCTCTTTGTGTAGAGAAACTTCTCTGCTGCTGCCAAGGCTGGCAGGATTGCAGTGGCTCATCAGGTCTGCTCCTGCACATCCTGACCTGTTTGCTGGCTGCTTGTAAAGTGAAAATGGGTTGGTTGGTTTGTTTTTTAGTTGATATTTGGATTTTTTCCCAGCTGGAACACTGAGGAGCAGCTGTGAGCTGTATTAGCAGGTAGTTCAGTTCACAGCTCTTTTCTCTGGTTGGTACAACCAGGCAGGGATAGGCAAACCCTGATTGTGTGGCATGGATTCAGCACCCTTCAGATCCATATCTTTCCCTTCTTTTACACTTAGATTAAGAGAGAGCATGACAATCATGAAATTATTTGATTTGAGTTGTGTCTTGGGTAGAATCTCAGCCTTACACTTGTTTTGTTCATCATAAATCATTTTCCTTCTCTCTTACTCTGTTGTTGACCAGTCTGTCTTCAAAGTCCTGAGATCATCTTTGCTTGGTCCAAGAGAAATCTCATGTTTGGTTTTATGGTAAAACACTCCATTGAGTATTTTTTCAGTATAACTATTTAGAAGTTAAGTGCAGAATCTTTCAAGAAAATTGGAGGAAGGTTAAGAACTCAGTAAATCCCAGTAGAGAGTAGCAAGGAGAATGTGTTATAGA
Source organism: Sitta europaea (assembly GCA_013400255.1). Taxonomy (NCBI): domain Eukaryota; kingdom Metazoa; phylum Chordata; class Aves; order Passeriformes; family Sittidae; genus Sitta; species Sitta europaea. The sequence continues at coordinate 69,042 of VXBS01004693.1, read as the reverse complement.
AGCAGCAACCCTTGATCCTAGTGTACCTCAAAGCTCCAGCTCACTGTTTCATGACTTGGAAAATCCCTATCTCTGTCCTACACATGCATTAAGATTCTCTTTAGGTTGAGGAAGATCAGCCAAGAAAAAGTTTCTTAGCTCTTCAGACAAGACTGTTCTAATGAAAATCCCCAAGAGAGTGCAAGTTCTTTTTCTTCAGTAAGGAATTCATCTCCATGAACTTCCTAATGGACATTAGGTTTCATAGGGCCCCCCTGGGACTTGGCTGGAGTAATTTGATGTTCACTAGGTGCTACTGGACAGCTTGCAGGTTGCTTAGGAGAGGACAGGAATGTTTTGTAAATTTATTGATGTTATATCTTGAATAATGCTCAGAAAGCACCAAAGAAATGCCAGTGTTTTGTGTAGCAAGCTGTGATAAACAGAAAGCAAATAATAGTAAAGTATCTCAACATTCTTAAAAGGTGCCCTGTGACAAGGACCTAAATTCCACTGCACATTATTTTCTCAAACTCCTCTAAAACATTGCTGAGTTTTGTAGATTCAGAAGTACATTTAATTTTCTGGCAGAGGACTGCCTGTGGTGTTCAGCACTACCCAACTTCTGGTTGCTTTAGATTTCTTATGCAGCTTCTCAGAGTTTATGGGACATCTGTGTAATTAAGGATAAAAAAATCTGAAAGAACTGGTAGACTGAAACCTGTCAGTTAAAATGGCTCTTGTAGGTTCTCACAGATTAAAAATTATGTTTTCTGCTGTGAGCTGCAGATTGAAATCAGTCAGAGCTGGCCGCTTTTCTAGGTAAAAGTTGTTGATTACAGAACGAGAGAAACAGATTTTTTTTTTTTTCTTTTTTTCTCGTTTTTTTTTTTAAAGTACAGGAAGTTGCTGTGTGGGTGTCAGTGATTGGGTTATAAGTAAAAATGCTCTAGTGCTTTGATCGTGGGACTTTAGTGCTTGTGCCCCACCCTTACCACTTCCTCTGAGCAGCCCCTCACAACTCCGCATTGCGGTCGGAGCAGCCTGTTAACCAGGGAGACTAACCACTACTGACAAGCATCTGACACATTACTCTCTATGCTCTGCACTCCTTGGCAGGCCCTCAGGTTCCTGAAGGAAGGCTCTCTGTGTCCAGGGAGGATGAGCAGCACTTGGCCCCTCCTGTTACAGCAGCAGTGCCTTGCCTTGCTGGTGCCTGTACCAGGTTGGGAGACACAGCCATGGGTCTGCCTTTTGTGTGACCTTTCAGACACAGAGTTCCTTCCCCATCCACTTAGCACCACAGCAGGAGTGTGTGGTCACCCAAGAAGACAAGGCACACCAAGTTGGAGGGTACAATCAGTTCTCACTGCTGCCTTGCCTTAGCTTGGGTTTTACCACTGAGTCTATCCCCTGAGGGATGGGAGAGCTAACTCACACACACAGGTGTCAGAGAGATGGTTTAGTGCCTCTAAGGCTGTTGGTGCATTCAGTGACCCATGCTTCATTATCAGTATTCCTGCATGGTCCAAAAATGACAGGATTTAGTTGGTGTCACCAGGTTCTAGTTGGCATCCTCCAAACAGATGTTACTGGCCCTGCTCAGCTGCTGATGCTCCAGGTGCACGTGGTTGCCAGAGAAGCTCAGAGACATTTTTTGCCATCAACATGTTCTTGGATGAATGTGATGCTGCCTTAATCCTGATTCCAGGAGTGATGGATGAGGTATCCAAATTCCAGGAGGCATGGAGAACCCTAGAACTGGCAGCAGGTCCAGTTCAAAATGGCTTCTCATGCAAAAGTCACCCTGAAGCCTCCAAACTGGCAGCCTTGGGGTTTCCATGACTTGTGTTGGCAGCACTCTTACCTTCCTGCAGAAACATTCTCAGTTATGAGGGATTACAGACAAGGGAAGCCTATGCCTGGTGGAATTCCCAGATTTCAAGTTAGGAGAAGTATATTTAGAAAGGAACTTGGGCATGATGGGCAGGCAGTGTTTCCTGAGGAGCAGTGGAGGATGCTTGAATCATTCAGAATCACCCAAGACATAGAAGGTGAGACTCTCAGGAAAAAGAGATTTTGCAATGAGTCCTCAAGCTCAAGGACCAAAAAAGTATTTCTCTCTTGAGTGCCCAGCACAGGAGGGACATGGACCTGTTAGAGCAAGTCCAAAACACCAAGATGCTGAGAGGCATGGAGCAGCTCTCCTGTGAGGAAATTTATAATAATAAATTTAATCCATCAGGGTGTTAGGTTTCAGTATTTTACCAGATCACTAATTAATTAATACTGCTTGATGTATTTTGCTGTCCTACCAAAAAATAGACAGAAAAGGCTGATTCAGGCAAAATCTCTGTGATCAACTCCTGTTTTTTCATCTTGTTAGTTGGCCAGTAAATGATATCTTAACCTGTTGGTAGCTTAAAAAAGGAAAAGGGGTGAGGGGTCTAAGATCTTAACAGTTCTTCAGGATCTTACTATTGTGTTTATTGAACCAATCTGAAAACTCAGAGCTGTGCTGGATGTTGTAATACCTCACCTACAGAAACACTGATTCCCTGATTTGGGGTGGCCATCCTTTTCCTGTCCTTGGAAGTGTGATTGCAGAAGGTTGTTGTCACCCCCAGAGAAGCTAGAAGGGCAAGGAAAATTCCCAGCAGAGCATCTTTTTGTTCTGTTCCTGTGGTGCAGGGAGCTTGTGAGGGAAATTGCAGATTGATTTGCCCACTCAAGTGCTCATGGTTACAGAAGGATCCTGAAATTCTGATGGCATTTTGCCCTCAGAGCTTCAGTGAGCAGATACCCAGATAATCACACAGGTGCAGAAATATTCCAGGTTTCCCTGGACCACGATTGTCCAACTGCAATTTTCAGATTGGCTTTTTTTAGGGGGGGTCTTTTGTACCCAGAGCCCATTTTAGGAGCCTCTTGCTCCTTCTGTCTGTAACCAACTGCTGACCCAGATCAGGGCAGATGTTTTGTGCAGCTTCTGCTGCTCCCTTCCTTTGTGCTTGATGCTTCCTCCTCCTTCATGTCAACGATAAATATAGTTCTTTTTTGTATGTGTCACTTCTCTAAATTTAAGGCATTTTATGGTTTGACTGTTTTTGCAATTTTAGACTTATTTTTCATCTTCAAGGCAGCCCAAGAGCTGCACATTGACCTTGTGTTGACACTTTCCAGTGAGGTAAAGAAAGCTCAGCTCTTTGCTGCTTTTGAGTTGGACATTTAAGTGGATTTTAGTAATTTGTTTGCCCAAGATGTGTCTTCAGTGTCTCAACAGGATCAAAATTAAGACTTCATGATTTGTTCAGTGTCTTCCTTATAAATGCAGGCCAAAGTCTGAATGCTTTGTCTTGTGCAGTTACTGAGTTCAGTTCTTGAAAGGGAATGATGTCTTGTGAATGCTTAATGTTTAAACACATCACGTTTTTGTGGACATTATTTTTTTTTACTTGCACCATATACAGTGTCCCCATGTAAATATTTGCTCTGTGTATTTAGTCAGGTAAATTTTAAAAGAAAGAAACCACGTTAGGTATAATGGTAATCAGAAGGTAGGACCAAAAGAAAGGATTGTGTTAACCAGAAAAAAATAATAACTACCTTAATTTAATTTAGCTTTAACTCTAAATTGTGCAGATTTATTGAAGTTGTGGTGATCAATCATTTGGCCTGGAGCAGGGTTCTGTTCTTTCCTCATCCTGTGGTCACAGGAGTGTTGGGCTGTTTATTTCTCTGCCACACCACACACCTGTTTCCTTAGAACCTTTTCAGCACCCAGACTTATTCACAAGTACCACGGTGCCTGTTTACCTTTATTCACCCCCTCATCTGCAGCCAAGAGTGAGAAAATCAGCCTCAAAATTCTGACTTGACAGGAAAAGTGGGTTTTTTTTTTTTTATTTTTCCTGCCTTGTAGAAGACCTGACAGTTGCACTAGAACACAGGCATCCCTTGTTGTGTAGGATAAATGACTCGTGGGTGGAGCACCTGCCTGGCCACAAGCTAAAAAATTCCATTCACGCTTTGATTCTCTTGTTTATGCTGGGCCCTGTCAGAGTAAAGATATTTCAGTCCTGATGGCTGAAAGAGGTTGTGCAGAAGCTGTTTCACAGCAGATTGTTGGGCTGAACGATTTCTCACCTCTCAAAAAGTTCGTGGAGCATCAGAATATTTCTCTTAAGCAAAAGTTTTCAGTGAGCTCAAGGTGCAAGCTTTGCAAGTATTAAGCAAAAACCAGTTCTGAGGGGGTTTCATATGGGAAAACTCCCTTCTGTTACAAAAAACACGTGATTTTTTGCAAAGAACGTTTCCATCAATGAAATACAGTGCAGAAGTAGTCCCTGTTAAAGGCAATGACCTTCAAGTAATCTGTAGGAAATTTAGTTTAGTGTGACTGAACTTCAGGCCAAGTTTGAAACTAGTGATCGTTTTTCTGTGAGTTTGTAAAGTTCAGTTTATGAAGGTTTTAACTCTGCATCACTGGAGGATCTGGATCATCTTAACAGGATGGTGGAAAACATGCCAAGTAAGCTGGGGATGAGATGTAAATTTGGTAAGGTGCCAAGAAAAAGATGTGCTGGGAGGCACCTGAGCTGCTTCTGCCATGTGAGAAGCAGGAGAGGTGGAAATCCTGGGATTATATGCTCAAGTATAATCACAGGTATGGATTTAATTTACCCTGTCACTCCTTATCCTCTGCAGCACAAATCTGACTTCTTAAAGGATATTTTTCAGTTTAGAAAGTTTCCTGGAAAGGAGCCCTCGTGTAGTGAAAGTTTCAAGTTGTGTCTTTTCCACTCTGTCCCTTTTGCCCATGAGCATGATCCATCCAGGCTCCAAAAGCAAGAAAAAAGCTGCTTCTCCTCATTCAGCAAGATCCTCTTCTAAGCAGAAAGTCCCAGCATTGAACCAGAATATTTGAGGCAGCTCTGAATATTTCACTTCATTGTCAATATCTTGTAATTGAGCAAGACAAATTCTGTGTTTGCATCCTGCCAGTGAGGTTCTGTTTGCTTTGAAACACAGATCTCCAGTTTGCTGTGGGGTATGAAATTAGATAAACCCCTTTGTATGGGTGGAGTTCACTCTAAGTAACAGCACTTGCTGTGGTAAACCATTTGCTCATCATCTCTTTTTGCTGAAGTGAGTCCTCGGTGTGGTTTGGGTGCACCACTTGGGTAACTGCTGAAACTGCTGCGGTTTCAGAATGGGACCTGTTTTGCTTTTTTCTGAACTTTTTTCCCCTGAAACTATTAGCAGAAAAAAATCAAATACAGGTTTACAACTGTTGGCCTGCCATGCCTCAGAGTGATGAGCTGAGTCCTGTAAAAATGAAAAATGAATCTTCCAGCAAATGGAAGATTAATGCTGTCTCAGTTATGACTTTATTTTGCACTGTGGCAGTTTTAACAATGTCCCTCAGTCCAGCTGGTGACCTTTTACTGAGCTTTGGGTACTTTTGCTTGATGTTGTAGAAATCCCATACCCACATTCTTGACACACTAAACGTGGGACTACAAAAATCTTGGTGTATTTAAGTGTACACTCACTGCAGTGGGAGACTCATAGTTGCTGTAAACAGACATCAGAAAGGTGATGCTGGTGGTGTTGTTACTGATTTGTGGCTAATAAATAAATGTGTGCATCTAACACAACCAAACAAACTTCTGCCAGGCCTCAAAAAAGCCATGTTTGGAGAGTGTAGCAGGATAAAGCAAACTGTGAGCAATGTAAAAAGGGCACTCAGAGAGAGATTTGGACTTGGAGTTGGATTGATGGTCCTCATGGATCTCTTCCAGCTGGGGAGGTTCTGTGATTGTAGAGCTCACTGAGGATTCTTGTGCATGCTGGGGTTGATGTATTCAGGGTAGGTGCTGCCCTTAGAATTGCTCTGCAGAAGATAAACCTGATTGCATAAGGGGTTTCCTCNAAAAAACCTTATTTCATAAGGGGTTTCCTCTCCCTTTTTTTTTTTTTTTTTTTCCAGAATAGAAAAATTATCACCTCGTTCTATTCTTTAACATCTAAAAATCTGAAGAAAATGGCACTCAGTGTGTAAAATGAAAGCTGTCAATATCATTAGCAGTAACTCTTATTACAGGGTGGCATTTCCTCTGCAGCAAAGTGATTCTTTGTGATCTTTTGTGAAGATGAAGTGCAAGAAACCCTGGTGCTCTGTGCAGGTTCAAAACCACCTGGGGCTTTGTGCAAGAACCTTAAACAGGCCACCCAGAAAAACCAGGCTTGCTGAACAAATATGTTGCAAACCCAGAGTTTGTGTTACCAGTCACCAATCCCACAGTGGTTTCACTAGAAGATTTTAACCTAAGAAAAGGGCAGCTTCAAATGGGTTGGTTTTGCCTCCCATTAATCCCAAATTGGTTTTGGGCAATACAGGGTGAAGTATGAGGGGGAATTTCCTGCTGGTAACTGGCAATAGAGGAAGGAGAAATAACACAGAGGGCTCTTGTTTTGCCTTGACCAGAAGTTGGAAGTGCAGATACTTTAATTCTCTTCATAATTCTCCAAGGCCAGTTTGGATGGAGCTTGGAGCAACCCAATTTACTGGAAAGTGTTAGGGGGTTAGAACTGGGTGAGCTTTGAGATCATTTCCAGCCCAAACCTTCTGGAATTCTTTGTCTCTAATTTAAAATAAGTTCCTTTTCTGTGTGGGACATTACTTACAAAAAGCTGAGTTGTTCATCCCAGGTTTGATGTGGCAGTGGTGAGATCTGGGGGCCATGGGGATGGGCAGGGTGGAAGCACAACTCTCCATCCCAGGGAGCAAAATGTGGCCTGGCCAAATGATGCCTTGGGTTTTAGCTTTTCTGTTTTTCAGATTCTCTGCTGCTTGGTGTGTAACTGTGAAACTTCATATTAGGTGTTAATAAGTTTTCTTCACAGGTTGGTTAGACAAACAATCCCTTCCCAGCTACAGAATCATGGACAACTGTTCCCAAAAAACACCAACAGTGAGGGGAAGGGGGTGAGCCAGGGGGGTTGAGACTTCACAGTGTGAAGCTGTGGTTGGACAATTGACCCCAAAAGCAAAAACTTACAGAAGTGTAAACACTTGTGACCAGGATCCATCTTGGCTTCAGCCTGGGTGTAGCCCCAGCTGAGCTCTTGCACTGCCCAGGGTCTGTCCTTTTGGGGCTTTCAATAAATACCTGTTTTATTCCTTTCACTCTGTCTGGTCTCTGTTCCAAGCCTGTCTAGGCATCAGAAAGGCAGGTTGAGGTGAGGGGAGGGTCTGTGCTTGTGAGGAGAGCAATTTCTGGTGTGTTTTGGTCACTTCTTTCCATTCAGGAGAAAGCAGTGGCCTGCTCTGTGCACAGGGGACTCTGTGTGTCTGTGTCACAGATGTTATCCAGGATGGAGCATGGGGATGAGCTCTGAGAGATCTCCTTTGTCTTCCAGCTTCAAGGCAGCTGTTATTTGTAGAAACTTTGCCAAACCTGGTGGCTGTGTTGCTAGAGTGGCTCCCCAGAGCAATGGTCATAGCCCCAAGGCTGCCAGAGCTCAGGGAGCATTTGGACAACAGGTCCAGAGTGGGATTGTGGTGGTGGTTGGACTGGATGATCCCTTCCAGCTCAGGATGTTCTCTGGTTCTGTGAAGTTTCCTGGGCAGTCTGGAATATCCTTAAGTTCTAAAAACATTGTGGATTGTCTGATGTGAATCTCTTTTGGTCCAGTCTGAATCCATTCACCTTTCTCCTGATGGAAAACTTGCAGGACTACAATCAGGTTCCCCTCAAACACTCTTAAGGACTAAACAAATCCATTCCTGTCTCCTGCTGCACATGCTTTTTTTTTTTCCATGTCTCTGTCTGCTTGTTTGGCTGGGGACTTCCCTGCTTCCCCCCTTGTGTGCAGCTCAGTGTGACCTCAACACTTCCAAGAGTCTCTGTGATTTCCTCAGCTCCATTGATTCCCTCATTTTCTGTGCCCAATCCCTTCATCTCCCTGTCCACACCTCCCTCTGGGGCAGCTGAGGACAAGGGGGATGGATGGCCTTTGGCTGGCCCTGGGGCAGCAGAGTAAATCAAAGCTGTTTTTTATTTTTTTTTAATTTTTTTTATTTATTTAGTGCAGGTTTGCTGATCTTTATTTCCCTTTGGTAAAAGTGTTTCCACAGATCTGAAGTTCATGAGCACGTACCAAAGTAATTTCTGAAAAGCTCCCTGGCTGTGGTTTACATGTGCAAAGCACACTCTCAAATTTAGGGGTTGATTCCTTTTCTCTGTGCTTTCCTAGCATGTATATCACAATGAGAATAAATGATAAAATTCCTATTAAATTCTGGCTCAAAGAATTGGACATTTCAAAACAGCTGTATTGCTACAAATAAGGTATGGAATTCAGGTTGTTACTCAGGAAGTTTTAAGTGTTTGTTTATTTTAGGAATGTTTCTAGATTTTCCTTTGTCAAGTACACATTGCAATCAAGAAAGTTCACCCAAGAAATATTTATTTCCCCTGGAAGTTGAACAAATACTTGTCAGGAGAAATCTTTTTTTTTTTTAGGTGTGGTGGGACTGGGAGAAAGACATTTCTCTCTTTAGTTATTTGACCTCACAAATTAATCTTCTGGCAAGGGCAATTAAAAATCAACCATTGAGGCTTTAATTGCTACAAATGATACATACACATATTATTTATGAGCATACACAAGAATTCCTGTGATTCCATTTGTTGTTGGGGTGGAATATAAGAACAAACAGTCACCTGTAAAAGGTGGGTTGTGGAGCAAACTCCCCAGAGAGAGGTGATTTCTTAATCAGCCTCCTTTTCTTTGTGTATGTGGTGGTAGAAGGATAAACCAGTTCTAGGAAAAAAGCAGAATGCAGGCATTCTGTAAAGTGACAGCTAAGTTACTCTTTAATCCTATTTAACATGACTTATTTTTAGTGATACATGGTTTTTTCTTTTGTCTTCTATATAATACCAGACTTAAACTTGAAATATCTCTAATCCTGGAAAATCAAACTCATACTTGTCCATTTTTTTTCTGACCAAATGTCTTTATAATGGCTTTCATCATTTAAAATCTTGATGGTGTTAATATTTTGGTATGTATAAGAGAATAAATCCATTTCAATAAAACAATTGTTATAGATGATTTGCACTGAGAAATGAATACCATTATATTGGTTCCAATTTTCACCCACCCCAGGATGATGCTAAAGTGTATCAGCACAGTTTCCTAGCTCAGGGCTTTGCATTGTCCATGGTAAGTAACTTCTCTTTTTCTCCTTTTGTTGTTTTTTTGTGTTTTTTTTTTCCCTAAACTTTCCAGGTAAAAGTACTCCTGTAAGCCACCTTGGGTCTGCAGATTTTCCCAAGCCCCATGATCCATTCCAGCCATTTGGGGCTGACAGCAGTGACCTGTTTCAAAGTAAAAAGGGATTTGGGGACCCATTTAGTGGAAAAGATCCATTTGCTCCCTCCTCTTCAAGTAAAACTTCTAAAGACTCTTCCTTGGGGTTTGCAGACTTCAGCTCTGTAAGTTAAGTTCCTTGTCTCTGAGCAAACCACTTTCTGCTCTGCTTGCAGCAATCTCTGTTGGGTTTTTTGTCTTCCCTGCAAACCTACTGTTCCCTGCCTTCTGTCTCTCAGTACCTTCATGCTATCCTCATTGTTTTTGTATTAATATTTCTGTAATAAAAAGGTGTTATTTCAATAAAAAAGAAATTTCACACTAAATTTTCAAGGGTTTACGTGCATTTAAGTTATTTTAGTACAGTATGCCTTTACTCTCAAATTCTTTGTGGCAGAATCTCTGTATTGTTTTTGTTGCATGGAGGCTGTTTTGTAAATGGATTTTTGGGAGCCAATGATGTAAAGACTCAAAAATAATTGATGAAAACGTCTCTCTAGCAATTTCACCATATGCTGAGAAGCAAATCCTTAAAGGGAAAGTTTCTGATAAGTACTTGTAATTGTGCAGAAAGTTCTGCCACTCCTGTTGCAACATTTGCTGTATATGATGGATTGTGATCAGAGACAGAGATTGAAAATTTAGCTGTTGGATTTTGTTCCTGTGACTGATGTTGTAGCAAACACAGAGAAAACAAAATGCTTTTGTAGAGCCAAGATTGAAAAGTCTGCACTGCACTCCCAAAGACACTCCCAGAGGTTTGGAAACAAAGCCAGGGCCCCATTCACTTCAAAATTCTGGGGTTTCCAAAGCCTGCTTTGGTTTTAGTGCTGGAATTGGGAACCAGGCTAAATGCAATGTGGTTCCAAAAGTGGATGGAATCTCTGCCATCCACAGCCTCAAGCTTCTTCCTCCTTTCACCTTTTTGTTCTCTCACGTTGCCACGCAGTAAAATTGCAAATTGAGCTCTGCTGGACACAGGGCAGTGCTCAGCAAGGGGAGACATTTCAGCTGAATCTTTCAGGTTGTTTCTTCTCCACATTTTGGGGCTTTTTTTTTTTCCTAGTTACTATTTAATATTAAATGTGTATCCCTTTGATATTGTTAGCTGAGTTCATCTCTGCAGAGTTGGCCTCAGGGCTTTAATTTGCCACTTTTGAAACAGCCAATTTCAAGATTTGTTGTATGTTTGACCACAGCTAGTTGGATTTGCACAGTTAAAATTCTGATTGTATACATACTGGTGACATTCTTAATAAAAATAAGACACAAAACCTGCTTTATCTGAAGTTTCTTCAACAACATCTCATTTCTTCCTGCAGTGAAAGACAGAATGACTGTTACCCAGTTATTGACATCTTACTTTCCAGACTGTGTTTCTTAAGTTAAGACTTTGCTCTGAGTGATTGCATCAAATGATTAACCAAAATCTCTCATCCCAATCCTAGTGGGTGCTCCAGTGTCAAATTTGCTGTGCCTTCAGGTTCTCAGCTCAGATTAGCTTCAGGAGATAAGGAACGAGTAGGAAAAATGTGATTATCAGTAGTAGCCACTTAAAAATTCCTGTTAAATGACATTTCAGCAAATGAAATACATTTTTAAATCAGTTTTCTGAATTAATTTCTCCTCCTGTAGGAAGGAAAAAGAAGTGTTGACTGAATTTGGCTGAAAAGACAGATTTGAGCCCTTTTCTCCTCAGTTCCTGGGTTTTTTTTTTTTCCTTTCCTAGAAGACACTTATGCTGCTGCACTTGGCAATTCCTGATCTTTCTGAATGATGTTTTAAACCAGTTACCTGGAAATCCCTGAGGCTGTTGTGCTTCTCTTTGCCTCATGCTTGGGGAGCTTTGTTCATAATGGAAATGAAAATCAGTTTTACTTACAAAAAGGCTTTTGACATCTCCTTTGAATCCGTGGAATCTGAGAACAGATGTGTAGAACTGAATAATCAACCTGGTTTTTAAATTGAAATCCTTGACTGTTGCATAGAAGAACATGAGAACCTCCATCACATTTTAGTAGGAAAATCCATGTTTGGTTTTTTTTTTGGGCACACTGATGAATTCACACACACAGAATTTACATTCTGTGTACAGAATTTAAATTAAATTCACAGAATTACACTCTGAATTTACACTCAGTGTTTTCACTCCATTCTTAACTGTTGCTGTCATTAAAGATGATTCATTGGGACAAAAGAAGTCTTCTGGTAGCTCAGATTTCAGGTATTTCTGGGGTCCAGCTCCAGTTTACAGAACAACAAGAGGAGCCACTTTTTTACCCACAGAAAGTTTCCATTCCCAGGAAACAGAACATGCAGGATTAAGTTTTTTGTCTGAGTACAAGCTGCTAATTCACCCAAATTAGTGGAGCTTTTTTGGGAGTTGATGAGCCTTGCTGCTGGTTTCCTCATCCATGCCTTGGGTCTGATTATTCTGAGAAAGAAAAGGGTTTAATGCAGTTACACCTGTGACACATTTATGGACTTGCTGAAACCAGCACACAGGCAGAAAAATTGCTGTTGTATTAAATTACCTGTAAATTACCTCTTTCTAGACAATCTGTGGCATTGAGGAACTGTTCTATATTTATTTCACTACTTAATAATCTTAATATCTCCTGGAAATTGTGCTTTTTCCCAGCCACTTGTAATCAGGCACATCCAGATTTGTTTCCAATGAATCATTTGCCTATTTTTCCTCTTTTTTTTTTTTCCACTCAGCACTTTTAACCACAAAAATATAACTTGTGTCCCATAAACAAGTTATAATTGGTATTCTCATAAACTCTGGAAGCCTTATCCTAGAAATGGAAGCTGTAGAAGTAGAACTGGTTTCTCAACATTAAAATAATGTTTGACCAAAGCATCTTGTATTTCTGAAAATAGTCAAAATTCCTTCTCCCTCCCAGCTGTTGCATCTCCCCAAATTCCTGCACTAAGCAGAGAATTCCTGCTTCTCTTTATATCTGTCTTTACCTTGAAAAAAATAATCTATTTAAAATCCTAGTGAGCTTTTCAATCTTACCTCTCAGCTGACATTACTTAAATGAGGAATTGTAGTAGGCTCTCTCCATTTCTAAAGTAAAATATTAAGTAAAATATAATTCTGTTGTATTTCAGCAACATTAAATGCAAAGATTCCCATCTCAATTTTAACAGCAATGAAAGCAGAAATAGTGCATGAATAAAAGTGGGGTTTTTTTATATCAAATCATCTCAAAAATGATACTGTGAGAAATCAAATGAGGAGTGATGGGCATCCAGAGGCATGAATAAATTATGAATACACGAGAGTTGGGCTTGGGTTGAAAGAAATTCAAATAGATTTATTTCAAAGTACCTAAAAAATAAAAATGACAGATACACTGCAGAGTGGAGGAGGAGGCTGGGGAGGGGCCCCCACCCAGTGATGGTGCAGCTAGGCAGGGTTTAGCTCTAAGTTTGCATTTTCACATTTCAATATTTCAGGTGTGTCTGGGCAGGTGCAGCTGCAGCAGTTTGTGCTCAAGAGTCACCATGTCCTGGGCCACAAGGAATTTTTGCAGTGTACATCCAGCTGAAATTTTTCTCCTCAAATAATGTGTTTTCCTGCACATACACACAAAGAAAAACCCCCCAAAAAAACCAAAACAAAACCCAGCACAAAGCAGATTTCAGAAGTGAGCTTTAATGCAAACATTTGCATGCAGCTGTTCCCATCCTCCTCCTTAGCAAATGCTAAAATTAAATTGGGAACAGATTATATTTGAGTTTGAAATTGCTGATTCCAATAAAAGTTTCAGATTCTGTTCAAGAAGTTCAAGCAAGCATCCCTCAATGGTAAATGCTAGAATATAAATTTGGACAAGTTTTGCTGCTGTGTTTTGGGAAGCCCAAACAGGTTTGGGAGCTGGATGCTATAAATATTTTCTTATATATATATATATGATATTATATATGATATTTTCTTAGTGTTCTCTGTTGAAGGGAATTGGATTCTCTCACATTATTTCTTACTGGTGAAAACTATCTGTGTATTTTTTGAACAGCAACAGAAGCACTTTTGGCNTCTCCCCAAATTCCTGCACTAAGCAGAGAATTCCTGCTTCTCTTTATATCTGTCTTTACCTTGAAAAAAATAATCTATTTAAAATCCTAGTGAGCTTTTCAATCTTACCTCTCAGCTGACATTACTTAAATGAGGAATTGTAGTAGGCTCTCTCCATTTCTAAAGTAAAATATTAAGTAAAATATAATTCTGTTGTATTTCAGCAACATTAAATGCAAAGATTCCCATCTCAATTTTAACAGCAATGAAAGCAGAAATAGTGCATGAATAAAAGTGGGGTTTTTTTATATCAAATCATCTCAAAAATGATACTGTGAGAAATCAAATGAGGAGTGATGGGCATCCAGAGGCATGAATAAATTATGAATACACGAGAGTTGGGCTTGGGTTGAAAGAAATTCAAATAGATTTATTTCAAAGTACCTAAAAAATAAAAATGACAGATACACTGCAGAGTGGAGGAGGAGGCTGGGGAGGGGCCCCCACCCAGTGATGGTGCAGCTAGGCAGGGTTTAGCTCTAAGTTTGCATTTTCACATTTCAATATTTCAGGTGTGTCTGGGCAGGTGCAGCTGCAGCAGTTTGTGCTCAAGAGTCACCATGTCCTGGGCCACAAGGAATTTTTGCAGTGTACATCCAGCTGAAATTTTTCTCCTCAAATAATGTGTTTTCCTGCACATACACACAAAGAAAAACCCCCCAAAAAAACCAAAACAAAACCCAGCACAAAGCAGATTTCAGAAGTGAGCTTTAATGCAAACATTTGCATGCAGCTGTTCCCATCCTCCTCCTTAGCAAATGCTAAAATTAAATTGGGAACAGATTATATTTGAGTTTGAAATTGCTGATTCCAATAAAAGTTTCAGATTCTGTTCAAGAAGTTCAAGCAAGCATCCCTCAATGGTAAATGCTAGAATATAAATTTGGACAAGTTTTGCTGCTGTGTTTTGGGAAGCCCAAACAGGTTTGGGAGCTGGATGCTATAAATATTTTCTTATATATATATATATGATATTATATATGATATTTTCTTAGTGTTCTCTGTTGAAGGGAATTGGATTCTCTCACATTATTTCTTACTGGTGAAAACTATCTGTGTATTTTTTGAACAGCAACAGAAGCACTTTTGGCAACTTTTGATTTGATCAAATCAAAAGTTTTTGATGAAACTTCCCTCGTGTCAGCAGTGTCCAAAATCACTTAGCAAACCACTCACCCTTAGTGGGAAATGCTGCAATAAAACTAATAAAATAAAATAAATATAAAAACTACTAAAATAACATAAAAAATAGGAAATAACTATTACCTTTACCAGCTATTTATCCTTAAAAAATGGTGCTAATCTCTGTGCTTCCAAACCATTAACTTCCTTTTTTTTTGTGCTTGTGGAGGGTTTTTTTTTTTGGCCATTTTTATACCCAGCTGAGCCACAGATGCAAGGACTTGTGGGTTCATTTCCAGGTGGGAGAAGGAAGAAACTAAGGAAAGTAGGGAAGTAAAGGCAGGAGGAATTAAGGGAATAAAAGACAAAGCGAGGAAACCAATGAGTGAATTTCTTTACCAGCCTAGAGCTGCCCTAAAACAACCTGGTGCTCTATATTTACTGTATTTTTTGCATCATTCCTTCGAGGTGATAACTCCAATTAATTCCTTTTCCATTTTTGTTTGGTTTTTTTTTTTTGTTTTTTAGTTTGGGAATGAGGAGCAGCAGCTGGCCTGGGCAAAGCGGGAGAGTGAAAAAGCAGAGCAGGAGAGACTGGCTCGGCTGCGGAGACAAGAGCAAGAGGATCTCGAGTTGGCCATTGCTCTCAGCAAGGCAGACATGCCAAGCTCTTAAAAGAGAGCCTTGGGCTCCTCCTCTGGAAGAGAAACCTTGGGATGAGGTTTTTGTTATGTTGTGGAAATGATTTTAGTCACCTTCAGATCTCAGCAGCGGCGTCCGCTCGTGCCCTGTGTGGTTTCCCGAGTGCATCACCCACAGGGAGCACTGTACAAGCTGTATTATATGTTCTAGAGAAAATTTATTGCTTGTAAGAAATTTCATGTAGAAGCCCAAGGTACGGAAAGTTTCTTTCTCTGAAACACAAATGTTGCCTAGAGTGAACTGCAGCTCGTGAATCTGCGGTTGGTTTTTTTTTTTTTTTAATAACCCGAATTCCACTGTGGATTTGAGGCTGCAGTGTGGATTTCAAAGATGTCATAGAAAGAGAATATTTCTAGAATTAGCTTTCACTTGTTACATGATTTCATAATTTGTGGTAGGCTGAGCAGTACTACTGCTGCATCATCTATGTCAAGGCATAAATTTGTTATTGGTCCCTGTTCACCCCGAAGTTGTGGCTTTTACAAAAGAATCAAATTTATGTATGATGGATACAAACTGAACTGTGTAAAACAGTACAAATTTGAAGACTCTAGACATTACTAGCTCTTCTAATTGAAACATTGGTTTGCATTGAGTTTTAATAATAGTTTGTGATTAAAAGAAGGAGTTAATCCCATTGCAGTAAATGGGATAAATAATGCAGCAGCTACATTGCAATGTAAAAATTTGCTTTATCACAAAGAGGATTGCATGATGGTGAGTCACATCTGGGTGCTGCACTGATGTGACACCAAGGAATCAAATGTTGGAAAAGTTGCCATGTTTGAGGAGTTCTCAGCCCTACAACTCGTTGTTCCCTGGTTACTCCAACTCCCAGCACACACACTGGGCTCAGTTCCCCAGGTGACTCTGGGATTGTCTCTGCCTCTGCTTCTTCCACCTCTTTGGGGTCACAGAATCAGGCAGATTTAGATGAAGTGAAGCCAAGCTGAATCAGATTTTTTGTTGCCAAGTACACATTCACACCTTGGTTCTGTCAGCACTGTCTGGGTTGGCTCTAAAATACAGTTTGCACTACTCAGGTAGGAACAGGTTTTATATGCACTGAATGCTTCCACCTGGAAAAGACACAGAATGTGTTTGACATGTCATAGAAAAAAAATAAGGCTGTGAATTTAATTTGCTTACTAGAAATGCCTTTTCTGATTACAGGAATTCTAAAACTTCAGTTGTGTTTGCCTTGGAATTTTCTGTCTCCTAGAGCAGGGATCTAGCACAGCATTTTTAAATGTCCTCAGTCTTTCCTTCCCTCTGTTCTCTGGGAATACAGAAGCTTAAATTCTGTGTTTTTAGTGATGTTGCCCTTACCTTACAACATTTCCTCTTTTTTCTTTTTTTTTTTAATGTTATATTCCATCACCACCTTGAATGCATTTCTATTTTTTATGCCCTTGCTTCCTTACTTTTATTTTCATACTACAATGATAGTGCCTGCTCAGTGAATGAAAAGTCTTTCCCTGTTTCTTTGGGATTGCCTTATCCTGGATGCTTTCCTTCCACAGAGGAGTCAGATTGGATCATTTTAAGCATCTTGGTAGTTTGCAGCTCAGAAATGCAGCCAGGATGTGGCATTTGGAGTCTCAGGCTTTTTGTGGGGAGATGGGAGGGTGGGTGTGCAGACACACACATCCTTTTGTGTTCAGGATGTTATTTTTAGGAGTCACAACCCCCCTTTTGCTGGGTGTCTCCTGTGCTAATGGTACTACAAATAATGTGAACCTTTTATTCTCCTCAGAAGGAGAGAAGATTTATTTCTAATACCAAAACCAATATGTATAATGATCTTTAACACTGTCCTTTAATGAGCCCCTTGGGATGCAATAGAAACCATTTCTAATTCTGCAGAACCTTATTTGAAATCCCTTCCCATTGTGATAAGTTTTATCTAATATATGTTGGATTACATGATCAAACAGACAAAAATGTCCAAAAAAAATCTCTCTCCTGTTGGTGTTAAAAACTTGAAATCTCTGAGAGCTGACTTGTGTCTGCCTGTAGGTACATGATAAAACTTCTGCTGTGAAAGAGCAATTTTGAAAAGCAAGTGGCTGCAGGATTCTCAGTGCAGTTAAACAAACTGTAGCCCTGTGTAAGATCCTCCTGTCCACTTGGACCTGAGTCCTTGTAGTGTCTCTACTACAATAAAATCTAGGAAGTAATACCAGTTCAGTAAACCCAGTGGGCTTTTGAAGTTCTGTACCATAACAAGACTTTCTGCTGCTTTGTCAGGGCCCTAAAACACTGAATTTATAATGCTTCTAGGCCAATGAGATGATGTTTTCAAGATGTCCAGCAGGGAGGCAGAAATGTGAATTAATCCAGCATTCTCTGTAGTGTCAGGGCTCCTTTTTGTATTTCCTTGTTGATTCTTCCTCATATTTGCTTGGACAGGAACTGCAGATCAACAGATGAACGAGGACAGAACACAACATGTTGTCTATGCACAGTATTAGATTTAGGAACCTTAAATTTACTGAAACACTCTTGATTCAAAATATTGTCACTGCAGTAGAAGAAAAACCAATCTGTGATTTCTCTCTTTGTCTTTAATGCAGTTTTCCATATCAAAAGGAAGATTCCCCACATTCTTTCCCTGTGCTGTAACTCAGTGTTTGTACAACACCTGCACTTGCTCTTTGAGGCAAAACTTCACTGCAAAACATTGATCTTCTTCCTCCAGACCAGTGAAATTTAAAGCACAAAGAGACCAGAGAAAAATACACACAATTTAAGATATGGGAAATGGGAATCCCCCCCAGTGCATATACAGTGTACAGTGAGATCCATGCTATTTGTGTCTGTGTGTGTGTATATATATATATATATATATATACATATATATGTAGTGTATAATGTAATCATAGTGTGTATATACTCTACACATGCACATGCTCTGTCCAGGATATAATTCCTTGTGCTGTACATAAAATGTGTATATACAGTGAATATGTAGAATATGCACATATATTCTATATATTAAAGTTTGTGTGCATGTGTGAATTCTGGATGCAGAATTGGGATCTTTCCAGAAATTCAGGTTAGCTCGTGGCTCTGAGAATTTCAAAGTCCTGGTTAGAGAAAAGAAGAGAAATTATTTCTAATCAATTTGTATCAAGGTTTCTTTCATTGACATGAGAAACTGTGTTCATTAGCTGTGCCAAGTGTGAGAGGACCCGTGCAGAAAGTGGTAAATAATCATCTGCACTGGATGTAATTTCACTTTCTTTGTAGTTTGCAAAGTATCTGTTTGGAATGTAGGCTCAGCTGCTGATCTGGCATGTCATCTTTCTTCTCTGGGCTGAGGCCATGAGTTTTCTCCTGTGTTTGCTCATAGCTTCACTTCCCTCTTTTCTTTTTT
>VXBS01004693.1:33997-50353 GCA_013400255.1 Sitta europaea | reverse complement strand
TTTTTTTTTCCTTTTTAAAAAATTATTTGTAAGGAACTGTTCCCATACACTCACCCCAAACAGTCACAGGCAAAGGTGAAAAACATGTTTTTCTTGCTCCATTCCAGTTAGATTGCTTGCACATAATTGCCATCTGGATTCCAGTTCCATTTTTCTTCCATTTCCTCCCATTTCCACCTGAGCTTTTACTTCAGGAATCTCCATTTGGCTTAGAGGGAAGAGTGGGGGTGATTCTTCTTTGTGCTTGGATAAATGATCAGGCTCTGTGGCCCCTTGAGCAGCCACTAGGAGTTCAGCAGGGTTTTGGGGTGGCACATGTTTTCTGTGGGATGCACCCCTCTGGAATGACCCTGGCTTGCAGTAGCAGCTGGACAGATGGACAGATGGACAATCACTCACACTGAACCTGCACACAGCACACACACACTGAATTCCCACCTTACCCTGCACAGAACTCACCCTGGCCTTGAGTCACCTCCAACCCCTGCCAGCCACCCTGCAATAAAATCAGATGCTCATGGAAGTCACAGTCCCACAGTGATGTGGCACAAAATATTTTTATACAGGCAGCTTTTTATTCCTGGACCCTGTCCCCTGTGAAGGTCACCAGCCCTCCCTGCATCTTGCTCCATGTGCTGTGCTCTCAAAGCATAGGGAATTCCAGGCTGTGTCTCTGTAAGCCTTTTTAGTTTTAATTCCCAATTTTTAATTCCCACCTGTGAAATCTGTTGGCACTATTGGAATAATTTTGTCATCTTATGCTCAAAGATAACGCACTTTTCTTGAGTTCTTCTTAAATCCTTTTAGGGTTACTGGTTCTTCTTTAGTGTTTCTCCATGGAGAATATTTTCTTCTGTAGAACTGTGGCCCAAGGAGTTTTGGTCCAAGTAGAATTTTTTGCTTTCCCATGTGTAAGAGTTTGATTTCTCCTTTCTTCTGCATTTTATTCCTCCCTCTCAGGAATTTAATTTCTGCTTAATCCTTATTTAGAGCTGGAACTCTGTTGAAGTGAATTGATCTCTGCTGTTAAGGATCTAATTCAATTATCTTCCTGTACTAGTTGAACAGCCAAGTTTTTGGTGATTTATTTGGTTATGTATTGCATCTAGGCAGATTTCACCACAGCCATCTTTTCTTAGAAAGGAGTTTTGCTTGGAGTATGAAGGAATCATAGAAGATTTATTTTTAGAGTAAATATGTTGACTATAATTCGTTGACACACCTGTTTGATCAGGTGATATACTGGTCTTTTTACTTGAAAGTTTTATAAATAAAGGCTAATTTGTTATAAAATGGAATTTTCATTTTTCCAAGTTCTGCCTCTCCCTTTAAGTTTCAAAGGAAGACTCCTAGTGACTGTGGTTCCTTCTGCTGTTGCAAGTATAGAGTGTTCTTCAATGTTGACCTAAATCTGACTAATATCTCGAAATATGTACATTATTGTGGTTATATTTATCTTTCAAATGTTATAACAAATTGTAAGGTATTTTTATTTTAACCCATCTCATGTGTTTATTGTTTAATATAATAAGAGAAATGTTATTGTTTAATATAATAAATGAAAGTTACTTTTTGGAGCCCTGAGATTTCAGCATTTTTTTTTATTTTTTTTTTTTTGGTCCAGAATTTCACAAGTTTTTTATGTTGAATTTGTGACTCCTGCTTTAAACACCAACTCCAATGTGTGCATTGAAAAATTTTCTTGCTGGCAGGTGCCCTCTGCACTATTTTCCTTCCCTTTCTGCCTTGGCCTAGACTGGTTTGGGCTGAGCAGACCAGTCCCAAATCCAGCAGCACAGCCTTTGTGTGCAGCAGTGCTGGATGTCCTGGCAGTTTTCCCTGGGATCAGCTGGGGAGATCACTGGAGAAAACCTTTGGCTGGCTGGAAAAAAAAAAAAAACTCACTGTGTGTGTGCTGGGCATTTTTACTCCCTCTGCCTCCCTCTCCTCCCAGCTGCTCACCTGGCCAAGGTGAGCAGCAGCTTGCCAGGGCAGGTTTCTCTGCTATTTTGAAGGATTTGGCTGCAGGGTGTCACAGCAAAGCACAACTCCCAACTCCCTGCCTGCTTCTCCTCCTCGTGTCGTGCTCCTCATCCCTAAAACCATGGCAGCAGCTCCCACTCAGGTTCCCAGGGGCTGACACACACAGCATCCTCACCCCTGGGCTTTTCCAAGTGCTTTCCTAACCCACATTGTCTGGGATTAAAATCTGAAGGGCCCCCAGCATGGCCTGAGAGCCCCTGAGCTGGGAAGGCAAGAAAAGCATCCCCACTCTCCCCAGGGTGTGCAGATCTGACCCTGAAGGCTGTCCCAGCCTCAGGCCAGCTGTGAAACCTCCCACACAGCTGCAGCATTTCTTTCCTGAACCTCAGCAGGTCCCAAGCCCAGGTCTGCTCTTGGAATTCTGACTCTGGGCTCCTGGAGGTGTCAGTGCACTGCCAGAGCCATCAGGGTTATCTGGAACTGCTCAATCTCCCACCTGCTCTATGTGTTTAGTCACTCTGAGAACCTTTTCCCTCCTGTCTTGTTGGCTTTTTTTTTTTTTTTTTTTTTAAATGTAATGACCACAATTAAAACTTTTTATTGATGCTGATGCAGCATCTCATAAAATTGCTGCAGCCTTCCTACTTGAGGAGATCTGACAGGACTCTGCCAGCAGCAAACACAATATATTTCTGCACTTTAACTTCCCATAAAGGCCCTTGATCACAGTTTTCAGAATGGAGAAGCTTTGTGCTCTCTGCCTATCCCTTGCATCCACAGAAGGGACATCCAGTCATTCTATATCACTTATTTTGCAATATAATATAAAATCATTAAGATAATAAAACCCACTTATGCTGTCATTGCACAGAGGCTGTAAAAAAAGTGGAAGTTGGGATCTGTGGGTTTTGTTTTGTGTTTAAGCCTCAGGCTCAGTAGCTCTTCACCTAATATATTAAATGTCACAGGAGATCATATCCAAAATGATATTCCAGATATTTCTTGGTGACAAGATGAGTCAGAACTCCAGGTATGCTCTAAGCTGCAAGAAGTGCAGGAAACCAAAGTAAAAGTGGTTTGAAGGGATACTTTATTTAGGTATAAACCTGTGCCAGTTAAGTTCCCCTGCAGTTTCTGTGGTGCTGAATCACAACAACAGGCAGAAAAACTGATTTCCTGAAAGGACTGACAATGGGAGCAGGTAAATAAGCAGGTAACTAATGCTAGCAGTGGTCACAGAGTAAATAAAAACTTGGTTGCTTCTGCTCTCCTGGTGCTTAGAAAGGAGATTTTTGTAAAGTTAACCCTTCTTCATTCTGTAAAGCAATCCTTATGGTTCCTCTTTAGTGTGTGCAGTATTAGAAGATCAATTAATTGTAGCTGAAAAATCAGACCTCAAAAGAGTAAATCAAATATATTTTCTACCTAGCAAATTTCGGATAAATCCATGCAGCCTTTGCATGCTGCAAGAGGAAGGTGCTGGTTTGTGACAGTCTCAGCTGAAGGGATTGGGAATTGGTTGGTTGGGAGCAAATCACACAGAGCTTTAAGGAGTCTCTGGGAATCCCTGTGTTGCACTGGCTACCTCCAGGGCCTGTGAATGCAGCATGGCTAGTGTTTGGCTTGTAAACCAAGAACTTCTCCAAATCAGTGGGAAGCACTTCCCTGCCAGAGCCTGGGCCCTGGCAGAGGAGGTGCTGCAGTGCCAGAGCTCAGAGCTCTGCCTGCTCCTCTCACAGCAGTGTCCTGGGCAGGCAGGACCTGGCCCAGACCTAGCTGAGAGCAGCTGCCTCCAGGACACCCAGGAATTTTAAGGTTTGTAGATGCCACCAAGTAGGTTTTGGATGCTAGCAGTGGGGCTGGCTCTCTCCCTGCTAAATTACATGGGGTTTGGGTTGAATTTTTTGCTAGTTGCCATAGCAATGGCTACATGACTGTTGCAGTTTGTTTTATCTAAATATAGCAAAAGAAATTGCTAGAGCATGGGGTTCTGGCTTCGAAAATTTAATTTAAGCAAAGCCTAACAGCTACTCTGTGTTAGAGGTGCACAAAATAGCTAAAGAAACCACAGAGCTTCTACCACAGAAACCCACAGAACCACACAGTCCTGTCATTTGAAGAGTGGATAAACTTATTTTGGCATTCTTGTGGATGGAAGACCAAAGGTTAGAGGCAGTCAATGTTTTCAAGCAGTTTGTAAATGGCTGTGAGTAACCAAGGGCTCACACAGGTTGAAATGCCCCATCCTGCACCAAGTGAGCCATGGCCAGCACTAAAGCTTCAGCTCTCCCAGATGTGAACAGCCACAAAACTGAATCTAAAATAAACTTCCAGAACAGCTAAAGGGTTTCTAGTCCAGCCTTCCACTTAAGGGTTGGAAAAAAAAAAGAGATTTGAAAGTGCCCTGCCTGCTGGTGGTGCACAGGGTGCTGGGGGGGTGCTGGGCTGTTTCTCTGCTGTGCACAGGGTGGTGTGGGCTGTGCACTGTGCTGGGGTGGTGCTGGGACAGTGCTGGGGGAGCACAGGACACTGTGTCACCTTCCAGAGCCACAAGATGAGCGAGCCAAAGGGCCCTGCAGTGACTGGAGCTGGCCCCTCTGGGCTGTTTCAGAATTATAGTCTCTTCTGACAATGAGGTCCCATCTCAGAGGATGGCTTTTAACTGGCTCTTCTCAAGTGAGTGAGTGAGGGAAAACCATTTTGAGCAGAGTGAAGCTCCACGTGGAATGATCTGGCTTTGAGTAGAGGCTGCTCTGGATGGTACCCGAGTTTGGCAATATTCACTAAAGTTCTCACTAGGATCACTGTGCAGGATCTGCTTGTTTCTGCACTCAACCTGCTCCAACTTATCTCCCAATCTGGTTTGCAACAATAGGGAGCCCATGGCTGTGGTATCTTATATTGATATGTGTGAAAACCTTGTTTTCAATGGACTCTGCATTTCCTCCCATCAGGTCTCACTGCAACCTCTGTATTTTGTTTCCTTTCACTGGTATGTCAAATGAAGTCCAGGATAGCTGCAGGTTGTGGTTTCTGGATGCTCCCTGGGAGGCAGGTGGTTAATTGGAACAAAATTAATTAATAAATAGCAACCTGATGGTCACTTATTAGAAGATGTGGAACATTAGTGGTTTCCTGCTGAGTAGAGGAGGCTTGGTAGATTACTGGAATTACAGTGACATATCTTTGGATGTACTCATTTAAAAGACTTAAAGAAATTAAAAAACAAGAGTTGACAATTACTCATAATGGAATGTGAGAAGAATGAGATCAGCATCTCTTTTTTTTTTTTTCTGCCACAAGATGATCTTAAGATTCAAGAATGTGCAGTTTCCTGTAAAGATCCCACAGCAATTATCACAGATGCCCTCCCTGAAACAATGACAAGAAAGTTTCTTGTGAACTTTTATTAGTGCTTTGTCCCCCCATCCCTTCCCACTTTCAGAGGACTGACTTTATACACTTTTATATCAGGTCTTTTCTATTTATGCATGAGGATTCTGTGCTCTACTCTCAGTTGAGTCGCAGGTCTAAAAACTCAGAGAGCACCACCTGCTCCTCTTTCCACTTCTCCACTGAGCAGGGTCTGAGCAGTAACACACTCTCAGGCAGGTATTGTCTTACCTGAAGGCTTTTTAGTGAGCAGAGGTGCTAACCCTCACAGGCAGACTGTTCCCTGGAGCAGAGGCAGCTCGGGATGCTCCCGTGCTGAGGCACTGGAGGAGGAGGAGAAGCACCCAGGGTGGTGGTTGCTGCAGAGTAGCCACATGAGGGGTTTTTTTAAAGGTTGGTGACATTTATTTCTGTACCAAGGCCCTGAGCAGCACACAATGCCTTCATGCCATTCCCTGGCTGCAGCTGACTGGGAATCCCAGAATCCCAGCATGGTTTGGGATGGAAAGGAGCTCAAAGCCCCTCCTGTCCTGCCCCCTGCCATGGGCAGGGACCCCTTCCACTACACCAGGTTGCTCCAAGCCCTGTCCAAGCTGGCCTTGAACATTTCCAGGGATGAAGCAGTCACAATTTCTCTGGGAGTTCTATTCCAGTCTCTCACCACCCTCACAGGGAACAGTTTCTTCCCCATGTCCCATGTGGCAGAGTGCAGCCATCCCCCCTTGTCCTGTCACTTCAGCCCTTGCCCAAAGTCCCTCTCCAGCTCTCTTGGAGCCCCTTCAGGCACTGGAAGGTGTTGCTGTGATGCAGATGGAAACACAGCAACAACAGGGGTTCAGGCAGAGAACAAGAAAAGAACTCTAGCTTATTGTTGATTTTGTATCTCTCAGTTTCTGGACAGTGAGCAGAGATTGGGCAGAGCAGTTCCCACCTCTCCATCTCCACTGCTCACCTGAGAAGTCCATCAGGTGAGATCTTTTACAAAGGAATGCAAACATGATCCTTGTTTATCTTACAATTCATGAGAACTGATTCTATTGTACTAAAACAAATCAGAAGGCTGATTTCCAGGGCCAGCAGGAGGGGGCTCTGAGGTCTCCTTGGAGCTCCCTTCTCCAGGGGGAGGATTTGGAAGGGGAGAGAATTGGTGAGACCAGCCAGAGGCCAGGAGAGGAGCGGGGACAAGCAGAGCCAGGTGAGCACACTGCAATGCTCTGATGCTTCCAGATCTCCTCCATCCCTGGAAAGCTCAGGCTGGGCCCTTCCCAAGGCAGATCCGGGCTGGGCACTGAGGTCTCACACCCCTTTGTCTTTTAAATTGCATCACAAAAAAGGGAATCGTTTAAGCTTGCACTATATTACAAACCTGGGTTGTAACAAAAACTGGGAATGTTGAAAACTGGGACTGACTACAAGCATTTCCAGTTCTTCAGAAAGAGCAAGGGAAAGCCAGGTGAGTAAGAAGAGATGAGAGTAAGAATTTTAGAAGTTTTCTTAAAGTTATAAACACCAAAGGGCACGCTGAAATATGAAAATACTCAGCTCTGGGGAAAGAGAAGGAAATACCTAGAGCTGTTGCAACAATGAATGTGCCAAGTTTAGAACATCTTTAAGTCATCCTCACTTTCTGGAATCAGATTGTGCAATTTTTTCTTTTTTTCTAGCAAATAAATGAGTTTTGGTTTTGATGAAGAAACATTAAAGCTCCCTTATATTTCACTTTGAAAGAACTACAAAAAGTGAAATGTGGAACTCGTTCTTCCATGCCAGTGATTTGGAGCCCAAAATACATCTGTTCCACATGAACAGCTTCAGCCTCTGCTTTCACAGAAGAACAGCTATATTTGTACTTACTCTAAATGCATTCCTCTTGATTTCATTATTGTGTATTCTAACGTGTAAAGTCAGGAAAAAAGGTCACAATCTTGAGTAAAACCAAGTTCCAAGCATCCAGATGTTAAGGGAAAAAAAAAAAACCGCTGCAATATTGAGCTGAATCTGCATGTTTGATTAGCAGTGAATTATTGCATTTATTACAAGTATCAAGACTCACCACGACCCTGGAGCTGTAAAAGCAGAGGATGCCCTTCAGATTATCAGAACAACTGCTTGGATTTCCTGCCTGCCCTTCTGAGCTCATTTACAGCTGTGAAGAACTTTTGGGGGGCTCAATTTGACTTTTGTAGTTGTCTTCACTGCTCTAAATGCTGCAGTATCCGGTTTAATTCTTTGCAATTAATTTTCAGAATCTTGATTCCTGGCTGATTTTCCTCCCAAATAGTTAATAACTTTCTTAACTCCTGAAATCTAGGTGACACTACGAATTATTAAGTGAATTTAAGTTTTGGGGAATGAGTTATGCTGGTATTTTAACCTGTGTTGTGAATTCATGCCTGAATTCCACTACTGTTCTATTGGAATTCTGCACTGAGCTCTTGAGAACAAGGAAAATTTATGTGCAAGAATGCCTTAAAATAAGCCTCCATAATTACAAAAATGCAGTGTTTAAATTTATAGTAAAAACCCACACACTGCTGGCAAAACCATAACTGCATCTGGAAAACATTAAGAATGCTATTAAAATAGTCTAGCATAAGCTAGAAATGAGACTGAAATTACAGTGTTGCTTACTTAACCATTTTTAGGAAGTATATTTTGAATATCATCTACTTTCCTATTTGTTTCTTTGACAGAGAACTGTTCTATATCTTATTTACTACTGAGAATACCTTACTTACTCTGTTAGCTATTTCAGAAAGATCCATGACTCAGATTTTTTTTCAGTGTCTCCTTGCAGTTGACCATAATTTAAAACACAACCAGGTGGTTGCTGGTCCAGCCATGGGGGAAAAAGCAACAGGGGTGTCTCAAAGAAGAATAAAAATCACAGGAATGAAAAACTTATTTTATTAAAACGATGAAACATTTTCAAACATTGAAAAACTAGGTTTTTATAAAAACAGAAATAGGCAAAATAGCCATTTGTCTTCTCTTTACATATACAATATCTCACTGTATAAAACTATTTACAATATAAAAAAAAAAATTACAGTAAATAAGGTTATTTTCTTACAAGACATCAAGCCCTGTACTTCTAGTGTAGATCATGGCAAACAAGAATACTATTGCACCTGTGAACCAACAGTCTAACAAGAGGAGTGTTCTCTTAACCATGCCTTCAACTGAGATCTAAACATCCTTAACTACAGGAACATTCACTTTATCTCTTCTAGGGTCAACTTCAGGCAGTTTCCATACAAACATTGTCTTGTAAAACTTAGGGATGGGCAGTTAGAACTGGGAAAAAAAAAAACCCAACCAACCAACATATTCGCAGCTTCTCCTAGTACAACTCGTGCGGGGTTTTATGGCGTTTGCCCCTCACAGAAGCTGCAAAAACAACCCCAGTTCTCCTGACCAGGACGGGCACAGCACATTCCCTGCAGGAGATGCCGGGCTCAGCTCCCCGGGCTCGCATCCTGCATCCGTCCCGGAGCGTCGCTCGGTGCATCCCCACGTAGTACCAGCTACAGATTTATTTTATTTTTATTTATTTTAGCGCTTCTGCACCTGAGCAGTTAAATACGGCCCGCCTGTTGGCAGGGCGGGGTGCCTGGGGCTACATGTGCCGCTTCATGTGCAGAGCCAGGTGGTCCGACCTGGAGAAGGCTCTGTCGCACAGGTGGCACTGGAAGGGCCGGTGGCCAGTGTGCTTGCGGTAGTGGCGAGTGAGCTCGTCGGAGCGCGCAAACTTCCAGCCGCAGCCTTCCCAGTTGCAGTGGTAGGGCTTTTCACCTGTTCGGGGGAATCGGAGTGTGTGACTCAGCACAGCATCATACGCCAGGCGAGTTTTTGTTCTGTTTGCTACCAAGCCCTTCCTCAGCAAGATCTAATTGGTTTGAAGCTAAGCTACTAGAAATTCCTTTACCCGCCCATAGCGGCAGTGAAAACCTTTGGAGAAAGGTTTAGAAAAGTTTTGGCTATACAACCCCCAGGTGTTACAGACCCTGCCGTAGCTCAGCTGTAAATTTAATTTAACAGACTACAGGGTAAATAAAAACCCAGGCTGCGAACTGTCCTACACTGATCCCAACCGGCACGCAGCACACCTCCGCGCCGAGAGCATCAGCCACATTTAATATTTACCTGTGTGCGTCCTGAGGTGTGCCTTCAGGTGCGAGCTCTTGGTGTAGGTCTTCCCACAGCCGGCGTAGCTGCACGTGTGAGCTGCCGTCCTCTTCCTCGGCCAGGACCGGCGCCCCCGCTTTGGTTTGGAGTCCAGCAGCTCCAGAGGGGACGAGGGAGGGGTGAGCATGCCCCGGGGAGCCGCGGGCTGTAGGGGCAGGCTGTCCTCGAAGCGGCCGAAGCGGGACGTGCTCTGGTACTGCAGGTGGGGCTGCGGGTGGTGGAAGCCGGGGGTCGGGGGGTAGCTCTGCTGGAAGGGCACGGACGGGGCGCACAGCATCGGGGCGCGGCACTCGCTCACCACGAGGTCGTCGGGGCTCAGCGGGGGCGTCTCTGCCCCGGGGATCTGCGGCGAGCTGGCCACCCGGAGCTGCTCGTAGGTCATCATGCAGCTCGCGTTCTCCTCCTGCTTGATCTTCGGGCAAGCCTGGGGCACCAGACCCAGGACCGGTCCGTAATTGTCCATGTCGGGTTCGGGCTTGATGCTGTCAGCGAACTGCGGGGCCCCGAAGGCGGGGGTCACGAAGAACCGCCCGTGCACGCTGCCAGAGGGGCAGTAGTTGGAGTCCACCTCGGGATGCATCAGCTCCGGCACCATGCCGGCGTTGTAGGGCGGGGGGCCGCCCTGCTCCAGGGCATTGTAGCATCCCGGGCTGGCGTTGGTGTGGTAAAAGCCACCGCTCTGGCCTTGGGCCGGGGCATAGTCCCCGCCGGCAGCGCCCTGGCCGTAGCTGTCGCCGCCCATGGAAAGGACAAAATCCAGCACGTTGTTGAGGTCTTCATCTTCTTTGCGTGGGGAGAGGCCGCCCCAGGCGCCGGTCTTGGCCTCCTGCTCACACTTCCACCTCTGGGGAGAGAGAAAAGG
This sequence comes from Sitta europaea, assembly GCA_013400255.1. NCBI lineage: Eukaryota > Metazoa > Chordata > Aves > Passeriformes > Sittidae > Sitta > Sitta europaea. The sequence goes on along the minus strand of VXBS01004693.1, from coordinate 39,927 downwards.
GAGAAGAAGGTTAGAGGTGCCGCTCGCCTCGGGGGCCGGGCTGGGCGCGCCAGGAGCCGTCGGTGCGGGGGTCACTCACTTCGTGCGGGGCTTTCTCGCGGTAGGGGCTGGCGAAGGTGGCGAAGGAGGGCAGGGCGGTGCTGCTCAGCGCCATGGTGCGGGACGAGCGCGGCCGGCCGCCCTCGGCACCTTATAACGCGGGCGCGGGCGGCCTCAGGCCAATTGCAGGAGCGGAGGAAACGCGTCCCGGACGGGGCGGGCGGGAGGCAGCGACTCGGGCGCAGCCTAAATTTAGCCCCGGTATAAAAGGACGNGGGACACGGGGAGGGGTCCCTGCCTTGTGCTAGGAGACGCTGGGAGGGAGTTTCGGTGTCGGGGTGGTCGCGGGGGAGCCCGCGCTGAAAGCACCGACGGGACCCTTGCTGGCTGGAGGGAGCCCTGTGCTGGGATGCCTGCGGTGGGGGTGCAGGGCATCAGGGGCTCCCCGTCCTGCAGACACCCTGGGACCACCTGTGACAAGAAGAGACACAGCTACGAGCTGCAACAGAGACTATGAGGGACTTGCTGTGGGATGGGGAACACTGCGGGGTCCTTGTCCTGGGGACCCTAAGAGAGACGCCAGGAATTAGGGGATTTGTAGCATTGTGCTTTTGAGGTTTTTGGGATTTTTGTGTTGTTACGTGGTTAGCTCTTTGTACCCCCTATGTTCTTCCCCTATTTGAATCACACCCCCGGTTTCTGTTACCTGTCAGTCTGGAGTTTTGTAACCCCCCAGACCCCGCCTGTCATTTGGAGACCTCACCTTCAGCCCAGAAGGTTCTGATAAGGTCACGAAATGATTGGATGGGGTTCCCGCCTTCACCCCTCGCTGCACTCGGGTTTGTTCCCCTCCATGTCACTAAGTTAGAGCCGTCTCCCTCTTATCCCTCGCTGGTCCCAAGTCAGACCCTTCCCCGAATTCCTCTCCCCTTGACGAGCTACTGTATTCAGGTTCGCCCGGGCTGCCACCCGTGGGTGGGGTCCCCTCTGCGGGACAAATAATCCATGATTTATTCCCTCTTTCTGTCTGCCATCTCTTACCTGCAGACAGGGCGGGACCCGCGGGTCCGACACAGTCTGTATCGCGACAGAGTCGTTCTGGCACTGCTGCCGTGTCGGGATAGCCGGGGTAGAATTAAAAAAAAAAATAAAACGCAGACACCGCGACAGGGTTTCATCTCTGCGCCTCAGAGAGCTGCCCCACAACCCAGCCTCAGCCCTGGGGCATGTGGTTCAGTCGGACTCTGAAAAAGAAGGTGGGAGTGGGGCAGAGACATGCCCTGCTGCCATGGGTGAACTGCTGAGCTGGTGATGGGGGCCTCTTGGTCACCCTGAAGGACCAGAAAGGTGTTTGATGCCACTCTTGTACGGCCTTTGCTGGAGTTTTGCTTTTAATGGAAGTCCAGATCTATAGCAGAACTTTCATTTGCTACACCAAGATTGCCGAAGTCAATGTTGCAGTGTGACTTTGTGAGAAAATAAAATTAAAAATGCATGTAGCTCCTGTGATCTCCTCTGGTTGTAGGCAATTTATGGGCTTGATTTTTCAGGAGGGGAGGTTGTTCTTCTTCCTTACCTTGGCCTCTAGCTCAGATGCTGAGTCTGAAGGAGCAATCCTCCAATAGCCTCTGATAAGAGGATCGTGGCTGCTTGGCCATCCTTCAGGAGCAAAAGTGGCAGATCTGAAACCATCTGAAATAAATACGATCTGCCAAGGGACAGACTGATTCTTTGAGAGCCTGTTCAGTGAAAGAGCTCTGCTTTCTCCTTTCCTCCTCCATATTTCCTTCTGACTTTTAAAGGGGTTTCTAAGCGAGCTGGAAATCAGGGGAGTGCGGGAGAACAGCCCTCATTTTTACGCGTGGTTTTCCCCCAGGAGAAGGGGCGATGCCCTCGGGGGGCTCTGGTTCTGCACAGCACTTGGAGCCTGTTCACCAGAGGCTCCTGGCTGTGTTTAACCACCTCGGGAAAACTCAGTTGCTAGGGTACGTAAATGATCTTTTCAATAGCTACACGCGGTTTAAAATCAGGAATATCTTTCCTTTAACTTTCTATAGTTTCATTCTAAAAAGTTCACAGGTTGGCCAGAAGGAGCAGCCAAACTTCTGTGACTGGAGCAGAATCAATACACTGAATGCCTGGTAACGCCGTACACAAAGATGTGTGACTCATGGCTCTGTAATGTCACACTTGTGTAATCTTTCAATGTAAACTCTTTTCCTCTAATAAAACGTCCGTAAGTGAACTATACGTATATATGGAGCTGTGAGTCAGCCAAGAAAACAGACTCTGATGAATTCAGAATGAATGTGAATGCTCCCTTGATAACACACCCCGAATGTCTGTGTCAGTTTATGTGCTTGTGATTTCAGCAACAGCTATAACAAAATATTTTGTTTCTAGGATATACAACTGGACGTGTAGGTATCACTGAGTCGCTCCAATTGGATGCTGCCTTCCAGTAGACGCTGCAAGGACTTTGTTTATAGCTCTGCAAAAGCTCCCTCACCAAACTCTGCGTTTTCTCTGTGCAAAGGAAATGTTTAGTGGGCAGAGAGAATGAAAGCCGAGCACGCAAAATAATAACATTCACTGCATTACAGTTTCTTTTTGTTTTCAGGAAAAGCAGTTAGGCTAAAAATTGAGAGCTGCACTAAACCTGGGGAGACAAATGTGAGCATTTATTTACCTTGTGAGTCACTGGTTCTGCGTAAATTGAGAGCAACTTTGCCATGACCTTCCACTCGGTGTGTGACAGTTTTCTGGCTTTTTGCTGCTCACAACTCTGAAATGCCTAAATGCAAGATCCTGGCAGCGATCTCGCTCAGCACAGATCAGGAGTGATGCCACTGGTGTATAAATGCGAAGAATGTGAGATTAGAAAGTATTTGTTAATATTCTGTGGGTAGAGGAGAGCTAAACGATGTGCAATTTGTCTTGCAGCCAAAGTAAACACGGACTCAGCCATTTTTATATGGCAAAGTTCGTTTTCCTAGGTGTTGCTGCAGCTGTCTCTCGCTGCTTTTAGATCTAGGGGACGCTTTCAAAGGGATTGCAATCAAGATTTTGCACGTTCATAGAAGAATCCAAGCCAGGGCTGTGCCCACTGAAGCTCGCAGCTGGGTGGGTTGGTGCAATACTGAGTCATTACAGAACTCAAAGAAAAAGCTCCTTTCTCAGGGATTGTTCTCAGAAAGCCCTGATTGCACCTAGACCAAACTAGTAATAATAGTAATTAGTAAACGACCCGAAAATGACACCTCTCAGCACCTAGAGTACAGGTAACCCTCACCCTGACCAACCCCTTGGTCTTGAAACTCCTTGCCTTGGTCTCAAATTGTCACAGTTCTGTTGACTGTACAAATTGGGTTTTTTTCTATTTTAATCTGCAGGTTCTGAGTTAGCACATTTTAGAATCTGCTGTCAAGGAAGTTGATAAAATGATGTAAACAACCACATAAAATGACATACACAGGTATGGTTCAGAGACACGCAGCTCAGTTTGGGGAGAGTGATTTCATCCTGTAGGTCTTTTGTCTGAATAAAGTAACACCGTGAATGAATTGGAGGAAGGAGCCTTTTTGACTTGAAAGTCATGACTTTCATGACTGGAGCTGATTCCTGTGCAGATGAAGGGGTCATCCCTCTCTGATGAGCTGAAGTTGAAGGGGCTCATTAAGATTTTAGGAAAACATATTTTCCTTGAATACTTTTATTTTCGGTGAGTCTTCTCTGAGCTATCCGTGTATTTCCACAGTCTTTCTTGAGGTTGGAGCGCTGGAAAAGTGGAGCAGCAGACAAATATGAGTCACTTCTCTTTGAGGATTTTACTCGTGCCCTTTGTCGTGGTCTTCTGCTAAGAAACTGCTTGGCAAAGGCTCCTTCCCCCCTCTGCCAGGGCACAGGGAATGGGCAGGGCAGGGGCAGGTGGGATGAGGGGCAGGAATTGTTCCCTGAGTGTCAGAACCCAGGAGGTCTCTCTGAAATTCCTGGAATATCCCAGCTCCACCCAGGGGCTCCAAAGCCCTGGCAGGGGGGTCCCAGACCCTGGCAGCAGCCTGGGACTCCTGCAGCTTTGAGTTTGATCCATGGAACAAATTAAACCTGTGAATGAAGAACTAAAAAGTCACAATATTCTAGACAGCATGATAGTAGGAGTTATAGAGTGAAAAGGGAATTTTTGGGGATTTTACCATGGGGGTTTAGGGGGTGAGATGGAGGGGCTTGGGCATTGTCCTGTCCTCCTTCCTTCTTCTTCCTAACCCCATCTTTTGGTGATGGTGGCACTTGGGGAATGGATTGGAGTAGAATGGAACTGTCTGACACAGGTGATGGCATTGGATCATAACTGTCAATAACTAACAGGTAGTTTGTAGTATAAAAGTCAGTGCCTGCCCCTGGGGCAGTGTGTGTGCCTGGGGCTGCCCTGCTGGACAGACCTGGGCAGCCCAGACAGAAAATATCTGAGATAAGAAACAATAAAACAACCTTGAGAGCATCAGCTGAAGACTCCTGACTCATTCTTTCAGCAGCAGGGTTTGGAGACAGCAGGATTTATATATCTTTATATTTATTTCTATATCTCAGGGTTGTCCTGGCCAAGGAACCCCGAGGGCTGGGAGGGTGGCAGCCCTGGCACGGGTGCCCAGGGCAGCTGTGATCCCTGGCAGTGCCCCAGGCTGGGCTGGACAGGGCTGGGAGCAGCCTGGGATAAAGGCAGGAGTCCCTGCTCCTCCCAGGGCCTGACTGGATGAGCTTTAAGGTCCCCTCAAATCCTGGGGTTCCATGGCAGCACCACCCCGTGCCCCCTCTGCTCTCAGTGCCAGACTGGAGGAGGTCGAATTTACAACGTTGAAAGCAGATGGGATGTGGGGGAAAGCTGGGAGGTGGAACAAAGCCCTGGGAGACCTGATGGAAATGCTCATGGCATTGAGGAACAACCAGGAGAGAACTGGAACCATGGAGGAATGTGAAAAGGCACCATGGAACAAGATGAGGGCAGAGCGATTTTGGTGCCCCAGTTTTTCTGAACAATTTCCTGCTGGCCTATGTAGGAACCTATTTTTCTCCATGCCAAAAACTCAGGGCTGCTTGGATGTTCCTTTCCTAGAGCTGTGGCTTCTCTGTATTCCATTCAGCTTCTCTGTATTGCCACGAGTGGGGTTTGTGTCTGCCTGGATAATTAAAATAATCCTTTAATAATGACACGTTCTTCAAAATTATGTTGCACTTCTGTGATCCCTGTCATCTAGGGCTTTATCAGAAAAAAAAATCTGTTCTCTTCCAGGTTATTGTTAACAACATTGAATGGTAAGTAATGCTAAAAAAAGATCAAGAACCAATAAACCTGCTTGATTAAAATCTAAAATCCATTTCCAGATGTACTGGCCTGTGGTTGGACCAATTTTTCACGTGCACACCATGTTAATTTGTCATGAGCTTCTTTCTTACTGTGCAAATCACCCTGCACTGAGGCACACACATTTAAAACACCATCACAAACGTCATCAGCCAAACCAGCTTTATTTAGAATTCTTTTTATGCCTCAAGTGCTCCCCAGGTTTCTGTGACATTGACAGGCAGATCTGGCTCGCTCTGTTGCAATATTGACATAATATTAACATTCTCTTACTCACCTGGGGCTTCCCCACTGCTCTGAAATGAATTGATAATAACCATTAACCAACTGGAGATGTCCTCAGTTGGTTCTTTTGAAACACTCACTTCTCAATTACCCAGACCTGGCAACTTAATGCTGTTTGGGATGAACAGCAGTTGTTTTAACATCCTCCTTAGTTACTGTAATGGAAAGTATTTCAACATCATTATTGTCTGATCTCAATACAGCAGCTGGCTTTTTCCCAAAGAGAGAACAGAAATATTTTTTTTTT
>VXBS01004693.1:1162-33973 GCA_013400255.1 Sitta europaea | reverse complement strand
TTTTTTTTTTTTTGCACTTCTGCTTTTCCAGCGTCGTTATTGGCAGTTCCACACCTTCCATCCCTCGTGGTGGCAATCTGAACTGGTTTTAGTGAAAACCTCATTAGCTGAGCTCCCAAAGATCAGCAAAAGTCAAGCTCTGATGCTTCCAACCTGCTTTAGCGAGGCAGACTCCCATCAGTGCAGAGGGAAACCAGATGAAATTCCATTTAAATAAACTGTACAAATAAAACTTCTCTCAGAAATAAGCAAGAAAATATGTTCATGGTTGAATAAATCATGAAAAATTCAGCTATTCAGTGAATATAATTGAGGTAATTATGTGTTGCTACTTGAATTTGCTGTGTGAAGAATGATAGCCTTCAGCTGTAAATGATTTTTTTTTGGTAATTTTTTTTTATCTCTTCAGACCTAAATAACGTGTGCCACTTTTTAAAATGATCTGCTTTGATTAGGTATGTAGCTGTGTGTTTGCCAGCTTTCACTGGCATGTGTGTTGAATGCACATATGTTGTACTGCAGATGTCCCTTTCAGCTGTGAAATAAAAACATGCTTGAAAAACTCTTTTACAGAACTGTGAAATGATACCATGGTTTCCAAAACTTGGCAGGCATGTTGAGTCACATTAGCAAAACTGCTTGAAATGGCAGTCACTGATCCTGAGCAGTAGTTTTCTGTTGCTGCCAAATACTTTAGATTACAGAACCAAATATTTAGTGAAGAAATGGGCTATTGGGGCATGGAATAACAGGAGCATAGGGCACCTAGGTGGTTTCATTCAGAAAAAAATTACTCTTATGGTAGCAAATATTTAATGGGCTCTACAGCATCAGAGAGCCAAGAAGATGAAACTCATTTAATCCTGGAATAAAGGAGGGTTACACTTCGAGTGTTCCTACTGGTTTTTCCTGGATTTTTAATAGACAGTGGGTATAAGTGGTTGGGGATGGCAGGAGGAAAAGGGAAATTGTGATTTACCTGCCATGTAAATCAGATGTGCCAAGCTGACTGGGTTCAGAAGCAAGAACTGGGTTTGGAGTTCAATAAATGCAGAGATAAAAAAAAAAATCTGTTTGAGAGAACTTTAAATCCCTAATCAGCTGTTTGTTTTTTTTTTTTCTCTTTTTAATTTGTGAGATCTGTTGCAGTCTGAGTCAGCACAGATGCAGGTGCCCTCCTTAGCAGAATTTTTTGCCACTTTGAAGTTTACATGTTTGAACTGGGGGAGGGAAGACTGGACAAAACTTAAAACCAGCCACAAGAAGAGAATGACTCAGGAGTGAGGAAAGCTTTAGGGTTGTTTCCCTTGTTGGCATGTAAAACATGGTTACAGGTTATGGTTGGATCTGGCAAGTGGAGCTTTATTCACCAAACACACAAAGCAGGAGTTCATGTAGAGTGTAGGTTGCAAAGCCTTGTTTAACATGATGAACACATGGGGTTTAGCTCTCCTGTATAAAATACCTTCTTTGTATGGCAGCTGTATGATTTATTAGTCATATGTCCCACAGTAAAGTAATGGGAAATATTGGAGCAAGCCTTTCATTAACTGTGACGCTGTTAATTGGTATTGCTGGCTGCCTGGAATTACTTTCCCTGTTTGAATACATGGAAGTGTGAATCAGAGGTATGAGCTGGCCAGTGAGAGGAAGACAGGCAGCTCTGCAGGACAGGCTGCACGGATGCTGTTTGTTATTCCATTTGTCTTCCTGGCCTCCCCAGTCCTTGCAGAGTTAGATCACTGAAATATTCAATATGGTATATATTTTTTTTCCTCTGATCACAGTTAGTTATATAATTATGGCTAAGCTTTGAAACTTTAGTGGGATATTTTAGGATAGACTTTCTTCCAGATGCTTATGTCCATTGTTGTGATATTTTCATTTTTTTTTCTTGAGCTATTAACGCCTACATTTTAGGATATTTATATATTTGATTTCCTAGCTATGTCTGAGCTTAGGAACAGTGCTTTGTGTTTCACAGAAAATGTTTTCTATTCAGAAACAGAACTTCAGCCTGTTTTGTTCCACACACACCTGAACTTTTACTCTAAATTGTTCAGCTGATGCCTGTGAGGAATGTCAAACTTACTGCTGAGGGTGGAATCAAGTGCCAGTTGTCAGGGATAATGCTGATCAAAATTATTAATATTTGGTGCTGTAGTATACATAGCAATTGTAGCTGAAGAGAACAATGCTGTTGAAACCCCTTGAACGGTTACAGCTATTCTTGAGCAATAAAATGCTTTTCCAAGGGACAGCCTGATACAATGCAACTTTGTACAACGAGTTGTGAAATTCTCTTTTCATTTGCCACATGAAGCGCCAAATAAATGTTTGTAATAAAAACACAAGCCTGGGAAGAATGTGTTTTGCCAATTACAGCATAATGTGAGCTACAAAGAAGTGTTGAGCATGGACTGCACGGGGCTGTTAGTGTCAGGTTACAGCAGGGAAAAAAGGTGCCTTAATTTACCGAATAACCAGTTTTATCCCACATTTGCGAGGAAAATCACAGCTTTGAGAGAAAAGAGCTGGGCCTAGTCCCATGCAGAAGGGATTTGGTGAGGAGAAGCATGGTGAGAAGCCAGGGCAGGGCTCTGATTGAGGCTGGGTGGGCAGTGCTGCAGCTGTGCATCTCCTGCAGCCATGCACGGGTGCCGCCAAACCTGGCACAGCAGAAGTGGCACGAGCCACACTGGGCCTGATAACAATTTAGGGGCCCTTTCACCTATTGCTCAAACCCTTCCATGGTTTGCCTCGTTCCCCTTTTCAGGTTTCACATCACAGAAAACTGAGGGGGTTTTTTGTTTTTTCTTTCAGCCTAACTTTTACTTCATCCCAAAGTCAGCCCCGAAACGCTCCGCGGCTCGGCTCAGCCTGGCGAGGCTCTTGAGATAAAACCTGGATGCTGCTCGCTGCAAACTCAGCTCTCTGCTTCTCTGCTGGCTATTTTCTGTCTTCTGCTGGCTATTTTCTGTCTTCTGCTGGAAAAACCACCTGCTCCCAGGGAATGGCAAAGCATCTCATTCACATGGAGTCAGCGGGAAGCGGCAGCCAAGAGGCAGCGGCGAGTGTGAGCGAGAGGGGATCCTTTGCAGCCTTTATATACCAGAGTTATTTTTAACCACAGCCTCCATGCTTATTACAGTGTTTCCTCTCTCAGACGCTCAGGAAGCCCACTTGGCTCTGTTTCCTGCTAACATTCAGCCCTGGCTCGCAAAATCTTTGAGAACAACAGGCCTGAGACTGCTCGGCTCCATTAAAAAAACTGGCAGCTTTTCAAGCCCTGACAGAAAACCTTTGAAAACTCTGGATTTCCTCCAGCTAACGTATGAGGCTCCTACATCAGTGACAAATTAGACTGCAACAGCACAAAACGCTCCTATGTAAATAGCCTTTTTCTGCCTTCACTCTTTTAATAGTTCAAACCTTATTTATAGTTATTTCTCTGGGTGGAAAAATATTTTTATGTTTTTCCAAAGATGGGTCCTAGTGAAATGTTTTCTTTGTTTGTTTGGATTTTTTATGTTTTCCTTTTTCCTTCGAGAATTTTGTGACAGTTTTCTTAGGCTCCAGGAGCAAACCTTTTCTTCCTGGAAACCAGGACAAAATGGCTGTTGTGAGTTCTTCACTGAAAGACCTCTGTCCAACACTGAGCACAAGCTTCTAAATGCTGCCATTTCCCAACTATTAAATAATAGTTATAACAGGCATGACTGAGTTCTGATTTCCTGAGAGGCAGCAGGAGAGGTCAGCTGCACTTTATCTCTGACTTCACACATGGGTTTTACACGTTAACGTCAATTCTACTGAATTTTTTCTTGCAGAGTTTTCACTTCAATTCAAAAGGGACTCCTACTTCCAAAACTGCTTTCAAGTATCAAAATAGATGTGATCTTCATGGCTGAGAATGCCACTTTATTCCTGCTTTGCCATTGTACAGCACCCTAAGAAATCTTAATGTGAAGTGACTTCCTATATATGTGAGTAAAAACGACCTGGAATCATAGAGGATAAATCCAGATTATTAGACTGGTGGGGTTTAGTGATTTCCTAGTAGTATTTCCAATATTTCACATCCTTTTCTGCATCAGCATCACCTTAAAGGATACTTATTACCTTGGGCACAAACAGGAACCATCAGCATCTTCTCCACGTCCTTTGTAATCCCAGGGTTTGTCTCAGAGTGGCTGGTGGCAGCAATTTCCCTGGAGCAGGAGGATTTCCCTGACTTGCCCTTTTTTTTTCTGGGCAGTATTTTTCTTCTCTCCTCCCAGTTTTAGTCTTGAGTGTATAGGCTCAGAAATGGTAAGGCTCAGTCCTTCAAGGAGAAAAGGAAATCCTTCAAGGATTCCTCCCTCCCTAGGATAAGGCCAGTTCTTACCCAGCTAAAGGCAAGTGTAGCTAATATTATTGCATCTCTACAAATCCAAGGAATTATCTTCTATTTTCTCCTTGAAGGATTCCCCTCACTCTCTTGGCTGTTCCCTGAACCACTGGATTATTCCCATTACTCTGGTTTTGGGGCTGACCATCCCTGTGGGGTTTGTTTGCCAGCAGCATTTTTGCCCTCTTGCCTTTTCCTTTGGAGCTTGGCTGTTGTGTGAGAGCATCTCCAATGGGAAAGCTTGTCTCTGTCCTGAGGAAGTTCAGACAGCTGTGATTTGCTGTCCTAGGGACAAGGAAATGCTGAACAGGGAGCTGAGTGTATCAAGCATGATCTTGAGCAAGTGACTGCCACCATCTCTCAGCTGCCCTCTGTACAATGACCCTTATTCTGATTGAAATCACTTTACTCCCTGATTTATCTACATTTCACACAGATGTGGCTAACTTGTGCAGCTGAAAATTACTCTTAGGAGAACAGAAACACATAAACACTTCCTACACGTGGAAGAATTGAATTCCAAATTTTTCAGCTTCTAGTAACTCGTTGTGCAGTTCAGTTGTTGCTTTTTGGGGCTTTTTTCTCACCTCACACCCAACAATTGGCTGTGCCAAGGCTGCTCTCTTTTGAATGGATCTTGGCAAAGTGAGGCTTTTAAATCCCACATATCATTTTGGCAAGTGATCCTTGTTTTGCAAAATGCAAAATGGTTCCAGTCAGAGCTCCCAGCATTTGCCCTTGCAGTTCATGGGACAAGTTGTATGGAAAAGCAGATTCACATTTATTTTCAGGCAGGAAGCCAGGAGTGCAAAAATGCCTCCTGAACTGAAGGGTCAGGGTGAAACCTGTTTTTTTTAAAAAAAGAATCAAGGTGGTTGGGCTGCATTTATCATGCACAGCCCAGAGGGTTAAACCCAACTTGTTTTGATGCTATTTGGAGCTGACTATAATGAAAACCTGACTTTGTGCAGATGGACTCTCTGTGTCACAGCCCATCCTGGGACAGCAATACCAGCAGGGACAATCAGTTTGACTGTTGTTCACAATTGCTGCTTGTACTCAGTGGTTTCTTGTAGAAGCTGCAGCAGGACCCTTCCATTCCCACTCTTGCCAGTGGCCCCAGTAATTGCCTGCTGGTCACTGAAGGGCAGACTCACCAAGCACTGTCAAAGCTCACTCACCCACCTTCAAATATAACTGAAATTTATAGCTAGCAGCTTCTAAAATAACTCACATCACCACCACCTCCAAAAACAGCTCTGGAACCATGTGGCCTTGTGGTTATGGCTCTGGGGTTGTGGTGGTGAAGTCAGAGATTCAAATCCAGTTCTAGGGAGATAAAAAAGCTTCAAAGAAAGTGAAACCGGTTTTGCCTTGATTAAGTGTATATAATATCAGCTCGTTTTGCTTACACCTGAAAACCTAAATTCAGAGCCAAAAAGCAGACACAGAGCAGCATTCTGTGTCCCAGCAAGAGATGCACTGGGTTTGAAATTGTGTGGTTGCTATGAAGACAGCTCATGCCAGTTGTCATGTCAGAGGGGATTCACTCCTCTCAGTGCACAAAATAAAGGTATAGGATGATAAAAGCCAAGCTCTGAAGCCTTCAAAGGCAGCAGAGACACAGACCAGCAAGGTCCACTCTATTTTTCAGTGTCCACTCTATTTTTCAGTGTCCACTCTATTTTTCAGTGTCCACTCAATTTTTCAGTGTCCCTTTTGGCTGAGTGGCTGTTTCCTAAAGGAAAGGATTTTGTTTCCTTACTGCATTAGAGCTGCCCAGAGCTCTCTCTCTAAGCATTTAAGCAACATTTACAGTTGGGCAAGAATTCCATTGATGCTACACTGGAAGTTGTTATTATTGTGCAATGATTAGTAAATGCAAACACAATAATAGCTCTATGATTTTACATTGAGCAGGAATTACAATTGGAAGGCACCAAATAAAAACCAGACAGCTTTATAAGCAGACAGCCTTAGCCCTCAATACCAAAATTATCTAAACCTGAACTAAATGTAAATAGATTTCTGGCACAAGAAACATCTGGAAAGCTCTGACTTCCCCCTCAATATGCAGAATTTTTACAAAGCCATTGCTGTCCTACTGAGTTATTCCTACAGCCAGTCCAGATGTCCTTGCAGAGAAACCCTGGAGGGAATTTCCTTTAAAAACTGGGCCAGGTCCTACCTGGGCTTTAGGAGGGACTTCCCTCCCTTCCCAAAAGAAAACCCACCCCAAGCCCCATGGAAACTCCAGCCTTGTCGTGTTGGCTTTCAGGATTTGCCTCTCTCACTGACACTGGAATTAATTCCCACTGTTTACACAGGGTGGGAGAGGAATTTTCACTTGAGAGTGAAGGTCAGGTTTAAGTCTCACTTCACTGTACACAGGATATAAATGTGAAGGCGAATTTCAGGCATAAATGTCAACAAACTCTGCTACAGATGATAACAGGAGGAGTCCATGGAACTGTTAATCCCAAGAACAGCCATCACTGGGTTATGAGGACAGCCAGAAGTGAGCATGTCAAGTTTTTCTCATTTATTTAGTAGCATCCCAACGGGAAAACACGGAGATGACAACGTGCATCAATGGTGCATTATTGTCCCTGCAGGAAAAATCCAAAGCTGATTCCTTGGGGACAAGCTTGGCAGATTATTTCTGCAACTGCATCAAGATTAAGCCTGCAGCAGGCAGATCTGAAGCATTCACAGAAAGAGAACTGATGTTTCCATTGCTGGAATCCAGTGGATAATCAAGGATGTCTTTAAATTTCTACAATTAGAAGGAGCCAAATAAACCCAAATAATCTTCCAAGCAGATGGCCTTAGCCCTGGAAACCAAAATGATCAAATTCCCTCCAGAGTGGTTTGAAGATAGATGCTAATGGATCTTCGAGCCAGAAGCATTAGTGATCTGGACTACAGCAACACTTTAATTAAAAAGTTGTACAATAACAGACTCAAAATGTAAACTTCAAAACACTCAGAGCCTAAATTACCGTGGGCTCAGAGCTGGCACTGAGCATGCAATTTTTCCCATGCCAGCCTGCCTTCATTACAGTGCAGGAAGCCACAGAAATACACCGTGAGCAGCCAGGAATAGCTCCTCCTTTTATTTGGAAAGAGAATTACAGAGGCAGCTATTGGGAACTGGAGTTTAGTTCCTAAAGCAGGGGCAGGCTCCAGTATTTTTATACACAACTGCAACCACAGGCTGGCACTGATTGGAACACGCCGGGCTAAACGGTGCCGGCTGTAAAAATACTCAGCACGCACAGAAAACACAGGTTCTTTTTTATTTCAGCTTTGAAGGAGGTTTATCATGCTATTTCTATTTTTTTTCAGTGTCATTTAAAGTCTAGATGACATATATATATATGTATGGTGTATATATATGTATATATGTGTGTGTGTATATATATTTATTTTTTTTAAGTATGTATATAAAAAGGGTGCCAGCGTTCTTAGTTAAAACACAAAGTTAAACACTCAGTNTTATATATTTATAAATATTTTTATATAAATATTTATATATATTTTTTAAATTATGTATGTATGTATGTATGTATATAAAAAGGGTGCCAGGGTTTTTCAGCAGGTTTGAAGAAAGCCTGGTTCCTTTCTTGACATTGGTGATGGACACAGAGCTTGAAATCTTGCTTTCATTTGTGAAGATCCACTTAAAATCACAAGGTAAATACTTCAGGATTTATTGTATGATTATTTTTTTTCCCCCAGTGAGTTACCCCACAACTGCATCATAATGCTCATACAATATTTTATTTTTTTTTTCCAGAAATTGGACTCGCATAACTCGTTGGTATGCAAAATATGTAAGGCCCCAGTCTGTTCTGAATTACACCCATGCAAACCGTTGAGACTTAAAAGGGAGTTTAAAATATGCATGGGTAAGGAAAACAAATGGAGCCTGACTTTGCAGAGTGCCTGGAGATTTTTGAAGATTTTCTGGAGATCTCTGCAAGTTCCCTTTCTCACCTGGACCTTCAAGGCAGGGAGGGGATTCTGATTCTCAAACTGCTGTAGCCCAAACCAGGTTTTATCCATGCTTTGGATAAATGAAAATGGCAGGAGCAGGAACACTAATGTTCTAAATAATAAATAATTAAATAATAATTAAATAAATAAATAATAAAAATAAATAAATAATTAAAAATTCTAATGGAAAAATATCCCAAATCTCGTGGCTGGTCAGAAAACAACTCTGCTTTTGTTTTGCCAAGAGCAGTAAATAAACCAAACATGAACAGACATGAAAGGACATCATCCCAGGAGTGGCTGAGAGTGATAATTCTGCTTGGGAAGCTGCTGAAGAGCACCACAGACTGGCTGCCCCTCTCCTTTGCTGCCTCTTTTTCCCTGCCTTGTTATAAAAAAGAGGGGAATTGATTTTGCTTCATGGCTTGGATGATGGAGCTGCACTTCTAAAAGCTGAATTCTGCAAGAGAACACTTTTAACACGCCTTACAAACTGCTTGGGCTATTTTCAGGTTGACTGTTGAACCACAGTGGAAGTCTATGTATCCAAGATATTTCAGGAGATTGTGTAACTGGAAAAAACTGTCCTGATTTCAAAGTATTTTTGGCCTACAAGTGGAAGTAAATAAGCAATTTTAGAGACTCGCTGGAAAGTAATTGCTCCTGCAGGATGCTGGTTGTGCCAGAAACTCTGGCAGATGCACTGAACCTTCACTATTAAGCTTAAAAAAACCCAAAAAAACAAACCCCCCCCCCCCTATTTCTGATGCAAAAAGGATGAAAACCAAGGATACATAATCTAAAATGTGAGGAACTTGGAGAGGACAGCTATCTGTGGAGGGGAATTCCTAAACACACGAACTGGGTTAGAAGGGAATGGGATGGTGAAGCCTGGAGAATCCTTGTCTCGCTTGAATTCCTTATTTTGGGTGGCACCGAAGCAGAGGATTGCACTTTGACAGGAACAATCCGTCCCTGCACTTCCACCCCGTGATTCACCAGTGACGAGCAAAGAGCCATCAAAGCACCACTGTCAGCTCATGTGTCATTAAAGGAAATGTCCTGCTGCTTTTCCCCCCCTAAACCAGGAGTTAACAAAGTGTTATTTTCCCCTGCTCACTCTCTAAGTGGCGTTTCAAAGGCTGCAGCCACTTGGCTTTTGCTGTTGCTTTATTTCCAGGCTGTAATTGAATTTTGCCCCGCTGGTTTCAGGTCTCTGCGCTGTCAGTTCTCCGCAGAAATCCCTGCTCGTCCCTACAGGAGCTGAGCACAAAACCTCGCGGGGCTGTGGACAGCCCCTTGCTCTTGGAGTGAAGGGCACGAGCAGCTTTGAAGCTGAAAGAAAAGTTTTTCACCTGCAGAAAAACTTCAAGATCTTTGTATGGCCAGCTCCCTCCCCCTGAGTTTGCTTTGCTTTTTTTCTTTTTTTTTTTCCTTTTAATTTTTCTTTTCCCTTTTTCTTTTCCCTTTTTCTTTTTTCTTTTCCTTTTTTAAATTTTTCTGTTTAATTTTTTTAACCAATATTTGCTTGAGCTGCCCTTTCCCTCTATTCCCAGATGGGACTATAGCACAGCAATAATTTTTGGTTATGTAGATTTATCTCTGTAGATGCTTCACTCCCAATCCAGCCCAAATGGGCAGGTCCAAAGGACTTTGGCCTTCCTGAGGATAATCCAATACAGGATGACAACAGAAATAAAGGATTTTTACAGCTCCAGGATGTATGACTTTGTCTTTAGGATTTGTGTCTGGGTTCAATCAATGCAGCAGAGTAGTGAATCAACCATATGAGCATTAGCTCTCTGTTTTCTCTCACAGGACACTCAATTCCCTTCTGAGACACACTGGGAGGAGAGGGGAAAGCTTCCAGGGAGAGCTCTTCCCAGTGACAATGAAATGACAGTGCCATGGTAGCATTTTCCTGCCTCTGCTTTCCTCTAGTGTCATGGATAGTTAGGATGAGGTGCTGAATTAATTAATATTAGCAAAGATTCAGTTTCCTGTCTGATAGAAATTTATAGCATCATAACTCATTTTTTTTTTGCTGCATTTTTAATAGTGAAGTCATTGCATTTTGATTAAATTATATATTTATAAGATAGAAGCTATCTATATAATCTGTATTTATATGTACACACACATAATCTGTAAATCCAAAGATTTTTTCTGAAAGGGGCACTGAAGGGAAGCTGCATGAGGAGAAGGGTCAGTGTCATCAGTCCAAAAAAAAAGCTATTTAGTCAAAATGCAGGTTTTTGAAATTGTTTCCATGTATTTTTTAGGAGAAACAAACACCCTTGTGATATAATGAAGCCATGTCACGTGTGTATAACCACACCAGAAACCATCACAAAACTCAGCATCAAATAGCACAAAACAAGCATCCCCCAGTTAAACCTCTCCAAACAGCCTGCCCAAAGCTCCAGCCTGAAAAAGGTGGAAGGAAAAAAGTGCAAGGCTCCTGTATTCACCCCTGGACATAAATCTCCTGAAGCCTCCTGTCATGAGCTCATCTGGGTGGTTGTGTTTGTGGGGTTTTTGCTCACAGGCATCACCCCTCCAGTGATGGGAAGGGTTGTTGTGATGCCAGTGCTGTGTTTTTCCATCCTGTCACTGCCTCTGGCTCTGTGGCAGCACTTCCTGAGTACCTGGGCTTGTGGCAGCAGAGAGGCAGCTCAGTTTTTCATTGATGATCCTGCAGAACACCAGTGCACCCCTTCCAGGAGTCACTGGCACTGGGGTTTTGGTGGCAGGAGGGAATCTGGCAGCTTTGGGTGTGTCACAAGTTGCTCCAGGGTCAGGGTGCAGGCTTTGTGCTGGCTGTTCCTTTGTCTGCCTGGCCAGAGCAAGGTGCAGAATTTTCATTTGTCTGTTTGGCCTAGAGCACAGCTGAGTTTTTCAACCCCTCCACAATTTCATATCAACTGAACAAGTCGTTGGAAACCACTGAAACTCAGCCCTCTACGAAAGCAATGGTTCCACAAGGCTGAGCTGCTGAGCAGCAGCTGATGGAGAGGTTGAGCTGACATGGTAAAAATTACAGTGGCTCTTAGCAATGCTCCTGTCCTCCTTGGAGGGTGCTGCTGTGGCCAGGGAGGATGCTCCAGGAGAAGGACAGGACAGCTCTGCCTGTCAGGCAGCAAGACTTGTAGCTGTCCCCACCTCCTGTAGGTTTCCTGAGAGCTCAAACAGTTTTTTCTGACACAAAAGCAATTTTTCGAACTTGCTGTCATCCTTGAAACTGCAGCCTGAGCACAAACAAAACTCACTGCATCTCACCAGAGGCACTGCCTTGAGCTCTCAGCCTGTGCTGTCACTGACAGCAAGGTGAGGAGAGGACCCCTGGTCCTGCAGGACACAAACACGAGCAGATTTAAAATGTGAGCGACGAGTGAGCTCTTTAGGCAAGGGCTGATTTCACAGGGGAGGCGTTTGCATGCTTGGGACTTCTCAATTCCCACAGCAGGAGCAGTGCCAATAAAACCCCACGAATCAGGGCAGCTCAGGAGCAGGAGCAGCAGGTGATGTAACATCCCTGAAAGCAGCTGCCTGTGGCTGAGAGCTGCAGCACTCCCAGCAGCCCTGACAGATTCGCTGCAGGAAACAAGAGAGAAATTCTTTGGCCTCTCTGGTGTGGGTCAGATGGGGAATCACAGCCCTCTTCCAGTTCTCTCTCTCCCTCCAAATCACTCTTGGCTCCTGCACTGGTGCAGCTGGTGAGGACATGCTGTGAGGCAACCCCTGTAGGCTCTGGATTCTGAAATGTGCTGCTCACTGAAGCAGGTTAGTAGTTGTCATTCCCCCCAAAAAAAAGTCCAGAAATAATATCTTAGAGCCAGAGTGAAGCCTGCCAAGGAATGAATGCTCTTGGGTAGAGATTACTGATGCTGTATTTGTTATGTTAGGCAGAAGAGATCAGACAATTCTTTAAAGTAAGCTACAGTAAACAAGCTGGGTAGCTGAGCCCTCAAAATGTTTCATTACTGATGAGTTTTAACGTTAAGAGCTTCAATCATATAAATCTTGATCGAGGGAAAGATAAACGTGCTGTTTTTTAGCATTTCACTACAAACATGGTGTTTGTGCCAACTGACACAATGATTAAATGTGATCATCTCTTCTGAGAAATGAGGAGAGCTGTAACCACACCGAGCTCTCCGCCGCCGATCTGAGATAAAAAGAGTCAAATCAAGTGTGGTTTCCTTCAGACCAAACTTGTGGTGTAGCCTTTCATGAATGATGCTGTCCAAAGTTAAAATAATCTGTTTTGCCCAAAGATATTCTTACAGAAGTCAACAAGAGTGTATTTTTCAACGGAGTAACACAAAAAGTTGATTTCTGCTTTGCGCCGTGCTCAGCTGTGGCTCTTTGTTAGTGCAGAGGTTCAACACTGCAGCGTGGGATGGGAATTATTCTGTGCCCAATTGATTTCAGTCTAACAATGGCTAAAAAGGCAGTAGCCTCAAAACAAGCTGAATATATGGTGGGTATTTTTTTTTTTTTAAATAAAACCTAAAATCCAGGCCATTCTCCCACCACTAGCCCCTGTGAGTGGTGCCCCCAAGACCCCTGAGGCAGGGGCTCAGCCCAGCTTCATGCAGCACTGTGGGGCTGTGACAGCAGCCCTGGCACTGAAGGCTGCTGCTTTACACAGAAAATGAAAAGCAGCTGTTTCTTTCTTTTCAAGAGTATCAGAAAAACAAGAAGATGGTTCCCTCCCCATGTGGGCCAAAGGCTCCTTCAGCCCTTTCACTTTCAGCCACGCTGGTAGCACTAGTTCTCTGCCTTTCTCTGAGGAAGCTTCCCAATTTATTTATTTCACTGCTGCCTGTGGGAATTGGCTCCCACTGCCCTTCCCCTGTTGCAGACCAAGATAAAAGCAGTGGTGGAGCCACCCAGAAAGCTCAGACAGGCAGAGTGGCAGCCACAGACACCTCAGCACCCTGAGGGTGCTCCACACTCTGCTCTGCAGAGAGCTGGGTTTGCTGGCTCTGGGGAGGATGCCTCACCCAGCTCAGGAGCCCAGTGCAGCTCCACTCAGCCTTCCTCCACTCTGGCACCTCCAGCTTCCAGCAGCTCCTTTAGCCAGGCACCAATCCTTGCTTGGCACAGCTCAGTCACCAGCAGGTGTATCCCAAGTTCTTCCAGCTCTGCTTTGCAGGACATGGACTCAGGGCTGTGCCCTGCTGCCCAAATAATACCTGCACAGTGCCAGGGGTAGGATTTAGAGGAGATTCATTGTGACTGACAATTGTGATTCATCAGTGGCTGACCTGCTGATCACCCTGTGCCCCAAGATGGCCCTGAACCCACAATGTGGTATTTAAACCTTTTCTCTGTTGATGGAGATGTTTAATGGCTCTGAACCAAAGGCTGTTGCTGGTGGGATCTCACATGGGGCACCCTTAAATGTTGGGCCACAAAGCAGCAGGCTGAGAGCCTCCCTGCAGAACTGTACTAGAGATGCAGGGAAAAGCAGCTGTAACATTGATTTTCCCTCTCACTCTGTGACTATGGGGAGAGGAGACAGTCAGATGCCAGGAGATGTGAGGCCAATATCCCCCACACAAGCACCAAGCCAGCAGCTTCCAACACAGATGGCAAAGGACAGGGCAACCAACAGCCTGGAGGGGAAAGGGAAAAGTACCTGGTGCTCTGTTGTTGGCCCTGAAAATCAGCTTTCTGATTTGTTTTAGCACAGTGGGGTCAGTTCTCATGAATTGTAAGATAAACAAGGATCATGTTTGCATTCCTCTGTGAAAAGATCTCACCTGATGGACTTCTCAGGTGGGCAGTGGGGATGGAGAGGTGGGAACTGCTCTGTCCAATCTCTGCTCACTGTGCAGAAACTGAGAGATACAAAATCAACAATAAACTGGAGAGTTCCTTTCTCCTCTGCCTGAACCCCTGCTGTGTGTGTGGCTGTGTGTTCCTATCTGCATCACAGTGACACTCCATCTAAAAAAAATGAGCTGTGGATGGAGGGGCAGGCAGCAGCAAGTTTTTGGCACCAGGCAGAGTGGGACACACCACGTGCACTTGCCCACACTGCTGGCTTTCCCCGTGCCCTGGCACAGCCCAGCACTCTCACTCACCCAGGATCCGTGCAGGAAACGTGGGTGAGAGATTCTCTGAAAGCAGCAAGAATCCTGCCCCAGCCCAGCCTCCCCCTGTGCCGTGCCCTGACTCAGCGTGCAGCTCTGGGGATGTCCCAGGGCACCTGCAGGAAACTTGCAGTGAGTGTGGAGGTGCTGCTGGCAGGGGAAGGGCTTTGATGAGCTCAGCAGGGGGAAAAGCCTCTAGAAAGGATTGCCCTGATGTTCTGGGGGTGAGGAGCTCCTTGAGAGCATCACCTGCAGAGCCCACACCTAAGGACAGGACCTGGGCCAGCAGCTCTGCGGCTGCAATTTTTGGAATAGATGCATTTTTTTGGTGCATCTTCACACAGGACCCTGAGCTCTCCCCTGCATCAATCCAGCAAATGTTTGCACACAAACATGTGCTCTCCTGGAAGCAAACTCTTCTAGCTTGACTTTGCTTGGACTTCCAGGCATTGCAGCTGTTGTTTCTTTTCTCTGCTGAATTCACGTTTTCGCCCCACTAAAAAAATAAATAATCTTGTATCTGCTACAAAAAAATTTAAAAAAAATTCACTTCATTATTCTGAACCCCTCTGGCCTTACTGTTACTGCTTGGAAAAGGGAAAGCTGCTTCAGTGCTGCTGCCTCAAGAGAATTTGGGCACTCCAACTCTTCATCCAGGAAAACCAAAGTGTTCCCTCCTTGCCACACCTCCACCAGCGTGTTTCAAGGGTGAGCAAGAGGGAGGAGCAAACCTGTTAGTGCCCCATCTACGGCTGGGTCACCCCTGCTGACATCAATAACACCTGCCATCACCAGCCCCTGGTGTTTTGGGGGTTTGATGCAATACATGGGAGATAAAATTAATAAAATAAATCAAAATTTTGCCTTGGGAGCCTTCAAGTGCTGCAGCTCCTGGCTCTGGCTTTCCTTGGGGATGTCAGGATGTTTTGATTTGGGCACCAGGGAGGGACAGAAGAAGCTTCTGTGACCAGCTAGGTGCTCAACACTTCTCCTTTGGGTTGGTTTTTTGAGCATGCACTATACAGAAGAAAAACAGAAAGAAAATCCTGACTTTTTCTCGTTGTACAAACCAGTTTTATGTGAAACAAAAGGATCCCTTTTGTCCATATCCACGAAACAAATTTGCTATATAAAAGATATCTTTTGATTTTTGATGTCAAGAGACATTTAAGAAAAATGGGAAGAAGAGTGGAAGTTGGAAAACCTGGCTGTGTGGGCTCTCTAAGAGCAACATGCAATAGTGCATTAAGGGTTGTGTGGCACTGATTACTCTGAAGGATCAAAAAGACCCTCAAGGTATTAGAATTTGTCATTATGCACTTTCTAGGAAAAATCTGGGTAATCCTCATGCTGGTGTTGCAGTTTTTCCTTCTTGGTAGTTACTTTGGATGAAAACAGTGAGGACAGCTGTGGAAAAACCCACTGCAGCTTTATCAAATGGGCTGGCTACAACCAGTGAGTGGTGTAATTCCATACAGAATATTAATTGCAATATTGGCTCCTTTCCAGCAGAGCTCTTTACAGCTTCATTGAAACACAATTTGCCCCCATCTAACACTTAGTTATAGAGGTTACTGCACTTTTTTTTTTTTTTTTTGCCATTTACTGTGTGAGGCAGAAGGGCTGTTCTGTTCAACACATGGATCATGGCTGCTCATTTCAGAGCCCAAATAGAACATTTTATCATCGAGTGAATCTGAAATTTGCTTGGATAGAGCTCAATCTTGCACCATAGAAGTCTATGAGTATTTAATGAAAGCTAAACATGGCCTGCATTGATATGATTTATGGATTTGTTGTTTATATGCTAAAGGCTTCTTTACAAGGCTTATATCACCATATTAATTCCTTTAAACATGTCCATCTGCACTCAAATAATAAAAACACACATATGGACTGTAATGAAATACCATCCTGAACCAGGCATGGCAAGAAAATTCACGCTGCAACTATAGCAACTACTAAAATAGCAAAGCACACTGATTTCTGACATGAACCTGTTCCTAATGTCCAAGAGACACTGTGTGCAGCCAGCTTTATATACCAGTTCCCAAAATATCTGAGTCCTGATAGGATGAGAAAACACTGTCATGTTCTTGCAGCAGGCCAATTACAAAGCTGTGGTTCCTGTGCTGGCAAAGATGTTTCCTGTTGATAACACAACAGGACAACACAGCACTCAGCTGCTAATGTTATCTGGGACCCTGGTGACCTCGTGGAAATTTGAACAATTGTACAGTCCACACCACGTAGAAGCCTCTCTTCTTGGGCTTTTGTTTGAGTAAATAAGCAAGAAAGAAAATAAACACTGGTGCTGCAGTCATGTGCTCATTATTGGTCAGGGAGTAATTAGAGGGGGCTGAAACACAGAGGAGAGCTCAGCTCAGGGAGCAACAGGTTCCTGCCTCTGATGCAGGGCAGTGCTTGACTGATAAGTCCTTTTCTAAACAAATGCAGTGTAAAGGTGCAATTCTACACTGCAATGTTTTTTTTGTCCATTTAAAACATATTCATTTTCGACTTTATAGATTGCCTTTTTGTGTCTGAAGATAAAAAAGCAATTTTCATTTGTTTATAATGACAACATTTCTGAACAGTCCTCCTTCATTATCCTTTCCCTCAAGCTTTTCTCTCATTTTTATGCTGAAATTTCTTCAAACTCTTCCTGTCTGTACACTTTTGTCCCATTTCCTTGGCCAGACAGCAGCAGTAACAGGCACTGCTTGGAGCAGCTTTCCAGGGGTTTTAAGAAAGGACTCCTTGAAAGCATAAAACCACAGCTGAATTTGGGTGTTAGATTACCTTTCAGTAGCTGGCTGTTTCTAGCACATCTTTGAGATCTTCTGTGCCCACCATCCAATAGATATTTGCCAGTCCACAAAGCCCTGTGTAAAACCCACCTAAATCTTGATCCTGCAGGCAACCCAGTGCCCCTGCTTTCTCCTGGACTTTGTGGAATGGTTGAGTTCTTCACTCTCTGCTGGGGAGGAGCCAGCAGCTTCTACAACCTCCTCAACTGCTTAAAGTGGAAAACCCAGAGCAATATTTGCTCTCCTTCTGATTGGGAACAACACCCAGCTCTCATCAGTGCAATCCAGTCTGTCCATGAAAAATCACTCTGCAAAGCTTTCCCTGAAACCCAACAGGTACATCAGTGACCTGTAACCCAGTGGCTTGAAGATCCATAAATAACACAGCATGGATTTACCCTGTGTGCCTGATTTCCCTGGATGCTCTTCAAAATCTGTGGTGTGACCACCCTGCTGCCTCAGATGGTCTAAGAAAGTCTTAGATGAGATACAGGACATTCCTTGAGAAGGACAGGAAAGCACTTTTCCTATCTTACTGGGGAAAGAAAAAATTTTAAAGCCTTACAATTGAATATTTGGGCTTCAGTTCAGTGCCCAGACTGAGTCCTTTCAATGGTCTTTTAAACACCCCAGTGCTCTTCACCTACACCAGCCCAACTGGAACAGCTGAGCTAAACCTAATCAGCATTCTTCCTTGCTCCATTGTTATTCCTGCTGGAAAAAGGCAGAACTTCTTGCAGTGCTTTCCTTTGAGTGGTGCTTATTCACAGCAAGTCACAGTGGGAGTGGGTGGGAGACAGAGTTCATTCATTTTTGTAGCATAACATAGAGCAGATTGTGTTTGGATTTCACCAGATATTTGTTGTTTTATGATTCTTTGCTTTATGTTGGAGAAGGGCCTGCAACAAAACTTTGATCCAAGGTACAAATCCACAGCCAAGATTTGAACTAAGCCTACAAAACTTTCTCCAGAGCAGGCTGCAGCCCAGCACGCTGACTCTAGCAGCGTCTTGTTCTTCACGTTGCTGATCATTTGATTCACGCCTGTTCCTGTTTATTTATTTGACCATCAGCCTGCAAACAAACCTGGGGGCTCCATGATCTGCTCCATAATTTGTTGGGACTAACCCAGAGTAATTCCACTTCCAGCAAAATGAAGTTTTATTGCTGCAATGCTGCAACTGGCAGGGCAGGACGTGAGACCAGAGGGACACGAGGAGATGCAGAGCTGAGCAGGAATGAGATGGGGAGAGGGAGGTTATAAGATGGGCAGAATTTCTGATGTTAAATTTGAAATTATCCCCTGGTTCAATGAGTTTGTCAACAATCACAGAGCAGCTGAAGGGGGACAAGTGGCTTTAATCTCCCAGTGTGGCACTGTGGATTTTGCAGGCTGTGTCAGGTCTCAGGTCCAGTTTGAACCAACTTCCTGGGAACTTAGTCCAGAATGCATCCTGAGAAAACACTCCTTCATTTTCAGGAGGACAAATACAGACCTGAGTTTAGCTGTAACTCCTATCTCTAAAAATCCCCCAATTTTAGAGCTGGTGTGAAGGAACAGAGCCAGATGTGCTGCTGCCCAGGGCAGTGAGGGCACTGGGAAGAGCCACGATTCCCACTCAGCCCTTGCACTGCCAAAGCCCAGGAGGTCACAATCACAACACAGGAAAGCACAGGGAGCTTAAAGCTCATCTTGTTCTATCCCCTGCCACTAGACCAGGTTGCTCCAAGCTGGTCTGGAATGTTCCCAGGGACAGGGCAGCCACAGATTCTCTATGCAACCTGTGCCAGGGCTCACCACCCTCAAAACCAAAACTTTTCCCTAATATCCAATCTGAATCTTCTCCCTGTCAGTGTGATGGCATTCCCCCTTGTCCTGTAGCTCCAGGCTCTTGTAAATCTTTTCATCTTTCTTCTGGGCTCCCTTCAGGTACTGGGAGGTCAGCTAGGTTACCCCAAAGATCTGCTTCTCCAGGCTGCACCATCCCAATTCTTTCAGCTTTTCCTCACAGGAGAACTGCTCCATCCCCCTGAGCATCTTGGTGGCCTCCTCTGGACTTTTGCCACCAGCTCTGTGGCCATCCTGTGCTGGAGCCCCCAGAGACCCAACGTTTTTCACTGATTCCCCAATGTACAACAGCTATAAAAGCTATAAAAACTCTTGCATCTGCCTGTCAGCGAGCTGTAACTGTGCTTTCCCAAACACTGAGTCAGGACAACATGCTGTAATTACAGGAGAAAAGTTTTATCTGTGTGTAGGGAGGGCATGACTTAGAGAACACATTGAATTGCACAAAATTCCGTGGGAAAAAAAAAAAAAAAAGAGAAAGTTTTACAATTGTTTATGTTTTGACGTCTCCTGCAGCATAAATAACATTGTTGCATAGTTAATTACCACGGCAATTAAGATAATTCACGTTGTCCCTTAATTTAATCTCTCAGACTTTTGTGCAAGGCCATCTACCCTGGTCATGCCAGGGCTGCTGAAATTACAAACAGCAGTGGGTGTCAACCACAGGAGGGGAAAAAAAAAGCACTGAACATATTGCAACACTGCATTTGGCACCAGATAAGGGCAGAGGTGCCAAGGTTTAGCCATTTTCACAGAAGAAAGTCAGAAATAAACAGGTGCAATCTCCTCACCAGAGGCAAATCCACTCCAGATAAAAGTCTCATGCTCTCCCTTTATGTGTGAGGATGTTTTATAGGCAAAACCAGCTCAGACTAGAATTGGGAAGTAAATATAAGCAGTCCAAACAGTATTCCAGCAGAAAAAGAAAGACAGAAGAGTAGGAAAATCTTAAAAAAAACACACAACGAATTACTCTGTTCAGCTAGAAGACTGAGGTGGAATGAAGCTTTTCTAAGGCACCCATTTCACTTGATTGGAAATTAGGTCCTGGCTTGACACACCCAGCTTTCCCTCGAACTAATTAAGTGTGTGGGCGTGAAAAGCTCGTCTTTTATATTGTATCACACAGGCTATGAGCGCGCAGACCACCAGCTGGGGTTTAATTTGTGAGCTGGCAATGTCCAGCACCAAAGTGCATCCCTGAGTCGCTGCTCCTGTGATGCTGCACGGTCATCCCTTCCCTCAGCACTGCTGCTATCAGCCACATGAGACAAAAAAAAAAAAAGAATATTAAAACTAACCGGCTACATTGAGCTCGCTCAACTCCAAAAATCACGCTGCATAAAGCTAAAAAAATTACTTAATTGCATGTTTTGGGTGTTTTTTAATGCACTCGGATCTCGGGGGTTGCTTTGGTCAGGATGACCCCGAGATATATAAATAAATATAAAGACAGATAAATCCTGCTGTCTCCAAACCCTGCTGCTGAATGAATGAGTTGAAAGTCTTTGGCTGATGCTCTCAAGGTGGCTTTATTGTTTTCTTATCTATTTTCTGTCTGGGCTGCCCAGGTCTGTCCAGCCGGGCAGCCCCAGGCACACACCCTGCCCCAGGGGCGGGCACTGATTTTTATGCTACAAATTATGTGTTCGGTGTTTTTAATTATGATCCAGTGCCCATCACCTGTGTCAGACAGTTACATTCTGCTCCAATCCAATCCCCAAGTGCCACCATCACCACGAAGATGGGGTTAGGAAGAAGAAGGAGAGGACAACGCCCAAATCCCTCCTAAATTACCGAAGCCCCTATGGTAAAATCCCTAAAAATTCCCTTTTCACTCTATAACTACTGCTATCATGCTATCTAGAATTTTGTGACTTTTAGTTCTTCATTCAGGGGCAGGCACTGACTTTTATACTACAAACTACCTGTTAGTTATTGACAGTTATGATCCAATGCCATCACCTGTGTCAGACAGTTCCATTCTACTCCAATCCCATCCCCAAGTGCCACCATCACCAAAAGATGGGGTTAGGAAGAAGAAGGAAGGAGGACAGGACAACACCCAAACCCCTCCATCTCACCCCCTAAACCCCCATGGTAAAATCCACAAAAATTCCCTTTTCACTCTATAACTCCTACTATCATGCTGTCTAGAATGTTGTGACTTTTAGTTCTTCATTCACAGGTTTAATTTGTTCCATGGCTCAAACTCAAAGCTGCAGGAGTCCCAGGGGGTCTGGGACCCCCTGGCTGGAGCTGGGATATTCCAGGGCTGGCAGGCACAGCTGGGATGCTGTCACTACTCCAGCTGTGCTCCCTGGAGGAGGTACACGCTGTCCTGTCTCCCGGTGCCATCTGCCGGCAAATAAACGCGCTGCTCCAGGGAATTGCAGTGCCTGCGGAGCCGGACAGCTCATCAAGGAGCAATTAAATCGTGTGTAATGAAGAGACAGGTCTGCGTGCCCCGGGAGGCAGCGGGGGTGTTCCCTGCTGCGAGGATTTCCCAACACAGCTCTGAAACCACAGCTGAGACATTTCACCGCGAGCTCAAACATGCAAATTGCCTTTTGAAAGTCTGTTGTATCGGGCACTTACCTATAAACCGAGATATTTACATTTTACCACATGAAGCAGAAAACCGGTGAGAAGGATTGAGCAGCTGGTCTAAGAGCAAAACTTGTGGGAAATAATTTTGCTGGCAGGATCAGGGAGTGCTTTGTGTTGGAAGAGAGATTCCAGCCATGTCATTCTCATGGAATACCTTCCACACCCCGGGCTGCTTCAAGGCCTGGCCTGGCCTTGGGCACTGGCACAGCTTCTCTGGGCACCTCCCCACCCTCACAGGGAAATTTCTTCTGTGTCCCATCCAAATAATCAAAAAAAAGATCATGAAATTTTATCAAGTGCTGGAATAATATCCCTGTTTCTGCCTCTCTGCCTGTGCAGCTACACAGGCACCCACGTTGTAAGAATGGATGAAAAGCAGGGGGGGAATTTTGCTTTCTGAGCACCAATTTTATGGTGCATGGCTAGATTGTGGAGAGGAAGAAAGCGAATTTTTATTTTTATTTTTTTCTTTAATAGAATTTGGTAAACAGATTAGAATATCAGTACTTACTGCTTTTATAAAGTTCTGTTCCACAGAACAGAATTCACTTTATCCAGTCTCACATTAGAAGAGCTGAGCATATTCTGAGATTAGAGGCTACTAGCTGGTATAGAGCAAACTGAAAAAGAATCAGGCAAAGAACAACTGATTCAAAGAGGACTTTTTGCCCTTTATTACCTTCTGGACAAGCACAGCTGATGCCCCATCACTGAAACAGTCAAAGTGAAACAAAATAGGAGAAAACATAGTTCTGGTCCACAAGATCCAAACTTCAAGAGGAAAACAATGAGAGTCACATTTTACAGGCATAATTACAGGAAACACTTGGAAAAATGAAGTCAGCAGAAAGTGATTTGTCAACCAGTTACAGCTTTAATATAAAAAAAATTTTAGTCCAGTCATAAGCTTAACTGTTCAAAGGAAAATGAGTAGTGGAACTGAAATCTTGAACAAGAGGATTTCATTTCAACATCAAGCTTGTGGGGTGACAAACAGTCAGAACACACCTGTGCACACCCGTGGCTGCCAACAACTGGCAGTGTGGCTGTTGCCACACCAGCAGACATGAGATTTTCCTGAGGCAGAGCTTCTGGATGTCACAGCAGGGGCAGCTGGGGGAGTTCAGCTGATTTTTGGCTACCTGCACACACAGGTGTCTCTCTACAGGCTACAAGGACTCAGTGAGGACAGTTTGGTTTTCACTCTTTGTGGATGCTGCTGGGCTCTCCCACCAGTGAGAGAATTTTGCACACAGTGTTGTTATCACATCACATCTGCAGACATTGATATTTAGGTTCTGATGGTTTAGGTTTAGCACCTCTCAGGAGTACTAAATTCAACCCCAAACATCCTAAAGTTGTGTAAAGAAAATACTGATAACCGTCACAATTTTCCTGAAAAAAGAAAAAAAACAAACCAAACTCACCAAAACCCAAAATAACTATGTACACCCATGCCAGCTGTAGCTTCTCAGAAAAAAAAAAAAAATTAAATGGCATGTAAAAAAACATAATACCTTTAAGAATAACATTGCACAGTTATTCATTCTGCCAGGAAGATGCAGTAATAGCTGTTTACAAACTGAAGACTGAGAAAGAAAACACCTCTTTAGGGCAAATGGAGTTAAACAATTCTAGCAAACTACAGCAAAAAGGGGAAGTATTTGCCCTAAATTAACACAAAAGGCAAGCTGGAAGAAAGATGGCATCTGTATTTTTGTCAGCCTCTTCTTATGCAGTAACTTCAGAAAGAGCTTGGAGTACATTACTGTTATCTGGAAAAATAATAATAAACTCCCAATCTTCCTACCAAATGACATCACTTCTAGAAGTGTTTTGGTCTTTTAATACCTAATCTGAGGCTTTATGCCTGTATATCAGAATTGGGAAGTTGTTTGATGAACACAAATTTCCAAAAGCAAAGGCTGGTCAGTTGGCAGAGGGTTTCCCACCCTGGGGTGTCACAAGGCTGCAACTCTTTAATTTGCATTTTGAGTGACTGGAGCCAGCAATCCTGCTCCCAGAGACTCTCCCACAGGCATTTACTCCTGTTCTCAGTTAATTTAGTCTTTGACAAACCCCGATTTTTGTTTCCAGACCTTTCACTTAAAGCTGCTCTCTCAGATTAATTAATTTGAAACCATGCAAAAAAAAAGTATTTTTTTACTTCAGGTAATTTCAACTCATATTCTGCATTTTTTTTTAATTTAACAGAACTATGAATGAGTTAAGGCACCCAAATGCCCATTAAAAAAAAACCAAAACCAAACCAACCTTGGGCTAAATACAACAAAGTGTTCAGCAGTCATTTAATTGCACAATCATCTCCCTAATTTGTAGCACAATGCTGCCAATGTCTTTAGGGATCCTAAAATACAAATACTAGAAACTCTGTGACTGTCATGGACAAGGCATCAACAAGACATTCCCAAGGTTCATTCTGGATTCCTGGCTCCTCAATGTAACTGCTACTCCTAATGTAATTAGCACTTAGCAGCAAGATCATCATGTTCTAGGAATGAAATAAATATCCACACAATCAATACTAATGGTTCAAAAGGTCAAACACATTATTGAAATCAATAAAATCTCCAATCTTTCTTCTGTCAATCCAAGATTGCAGAAATGAGACCCTTGGCAACAACATTCACAGCTCTCAGGACCACAGAAGCTTCTGCAAATGGATTCTAGGCCTGAAGATTTGTTGTCTGGTTATCTGTGAGGTGTTTTACTGTGTTCTGAGCTGGTAGTCTGTAAAGGGGAAAAAATCAACAAATTTAGTCACAATTTTACTCATTTGGCTCATTAAAAGGAGTAAAGCAGAGCAGCAAGGTGGGATAAATTGATAAAATGGCTTCTTATATTAATATATATTAATACAAGGATATGCAAATATCAATTAAAAACACTGAAAGGGGGAATAGCTTTTGAGTGGAGGAGGGAAGGGTTAGATGGGACATCAGGAATAAATTCTTTCCTGTGTGGAATTTCCACAGGGTGCTCAGGGAAGCTGGGGCTGCCCCTGGATCCCTGGAAGTGTCCTGGGCCTGGAGCACTCTGGGAGAGTGGCCTTGCCCAAGGCAGGGTGGAACAAGATGAGCTTTAAGGTCCCTTCCCACCCAAACCAGTCTGGGATTCAACCACTCTGTAAAATAAACTCCAATCTTTGCTTGGAATGGCCATGAGAATGAGCTCTAAAGAGATAATGGCAATTGAGGGCAGTCATGCTTAAATGCCAGAAAAAAATTAATTACAAAAACAGAAACAAAAAAAAGTGAAAACCAAACTAACTAAACAAAAAACCCCAAACAAAAAAACCCAAAAAAGCCCCCAAATGATAACAACAATACCCCCACAGTAACAAAAAACCCCAACAAAACCAAACACCACTATTTTTGCTTGCTAAAAATCTAGTAATTTGTACTAGACAGTGTCTCATACATTTTAAAGCTGGCAGAATGATATGGATGAGCATGCTACTAATGATAGGTTTGTTTTTAAATTCACCAAATTCCAGCTGAATTAGGCAATACTTCACCAGCATTACCACTCTAACCCCATTGGGTCATTCATTAAGACACCAAAAAGGGGACTAGGAAAGAAACAGTGCAGCTTAACCTCTTGTGTATCTAAACCACATCATTCCATTCTCAAAAATAGGAGCTTCAATTCATAGGTGTAGTATTCTGGAGAAATAAAATCTTGCCCTCCTCTCACCTCCATTCTGGGTGATGTACCTGACCCAGGGCAAAGCCTGGTAACCACTCTTCTCAATTATCTTTAAGTAACGAACCTGGAAAAGAAAGATCTGTAAGATAGAAATCTCCCATGGTGGCCAAGCAAAAAAACTGATCCTTTTCTGGGTAAAAAACAAATCTCTCTTTATGGATAAAACTGAACAGGAATCATCAAGATGAGAAACACCTCACCTGGCATGTGGATTTATCAGTGATTTCTGGTTTCAGTCACTAACCTGGATTCCTGAAGTGGTGAAATATGGAATCTCAAACTTGACACTAATGGGAGGTTTTCCTTCCTTGTCTTCAGCTTCAACACTTGGAAGTCCAAAGTGAGCTCTCATCAGGTATTCTTTTCCACCCTACCCAAAAGGGACAATTTTTTTTTTCTTGAAACAAAAAAAATAATAAAAAACTTGCAACGATACAAGTAGTTTTCTTAACATCAAACTGCTGAACTCCACTATTTATTCCAGCTACTTCCAGGGCTTCAAAGTGACATGTGTTTTATTTGAAAAATCCTTTCCTGAGGCATAATGCATTTTCTTCCAGCCTCACACTCAAAAATTCAGATTAAATAGTGACACACAGCTGCACTATCACACCATTAGCATGGACAGAGCTCATGGTCATGGAACCACCCAAGAAGTAGAGCCTGACAAAACTCCAACAGCTGCTGCTAAAGCCAGGCCAAGGATTACAACACCCAGAGACATCACTCAAAAATCTGCTCTCTACCCAGGTTCTGTAAAAATATCCAAGTGAAACAAATATAAACAACATCTATGAGCAAGTTCCAATCTTTCATCCATGGAAAAAAAGAGGAAGAGTCCACTGCTACTTGTCTGATACCAACAGAATCTGCTTTAGGCAGAGTCTAAATGTGAATGAAATATTAGTGTTAAGTAATTATTACACTCTTGGGTGGTAAGAGTAAAAAATAACACTTACTGGAAAAGATTTAATGGACCAGACAATTTCACTGTTCTCTGGAACCCATTTGACACTTCCAATAGTGGTTTTAAACTTTGGCGAGTCTGCATCATTTGGAACTGGGATGTGAATCTCCACATTGTTGGCAGTTGATCTACGCTTAAATTGACTCTTTGCCTGAAGAAGAAAAAAAAAAATAAAGCAGAAAAGCAGGGTCTGAGTATTTCCATGATGCTGGTGAGCTCAGAGTTGTGAGACACACAGCTCCCATCCACCCCAACCTGCGTCCTGAGAGCCACAACTGAAACTGAGATTGTAACTCACAAATGAAGTGTTCAGAGGTAGCTAAATCCCACTGAAATACTGAATACTGGCACAAAATGCATATACTGCTCACCAAACTTTGAAAACAAACCAAAGAAGACTGAAATGAGCCATAATTATTTAAGGATGTCTGACCTTGATCATGTACTCGATGCGGCTGTGGGAATGTTTCTCAATCACAGACTCAATCCAGATCAGGGGTTTTACCTGGTGGGGAAAAAAAACACCTGGCAGCTCTGAGTTTGACTCTGACAAAGTCACTAAAATGTTGCTTCCCCATAAAACTACACTCAAGATGTGAACCACACAGAAAATGCAGCCTGGGATGTTCAAAATGACAGGACTGTGGTTTTATAAGAAATATTTAAACACATGAGCAAGCACTGATATACCAGTGAGCAAATGTGCAAGAATTCCAGGCTTCAAAATGTATGTCTCCGGTTAATCCCTAATAACAAACACTCACATATCTGATAGTTTAACATACTAGGGACTGAACTCTCTTTTCTACAGACTTTCTCTAGATTGAATTTTTTACTTTTCTGAACCAAAGGCCATCGTTACCATCATAGCTGGCACACTCCAATAAAATGAAGTGATATAACTGCTGTTGACAGCAAGCACAATGAATTATTACACTGACATTATGTAGCACATAGCCACAGTGTTTCAAAACCAGTTTCAACAGCAGTTGAAAACACAGAGACTTATTGCTAAGTCTAAACTTTCTTCCTCCTCTAGAAGCGAGCACCAAGTTTTGCTGCTAACAGTTGACTTGAAAACCCATGTGCTGCCCGTGCTGTAAGGCAAAAAAAAAAGAAGGGAAAGCCATTGTGGCTACAAGGTGAACTATTGCCATTCTCCAAAGGCAAGCATGCAGACTCACATGGGTGTTGAGACGATAGGACATGAGCTCAAACTCGCCATCGGGCGGGATGAAGGAGATCGTGCGGTCGTTTTCGAAGCGAGACAGACGAACACACTGGTGAAACTTCACATCCTCCAGTTCCACCGATTTACTCTTCCCACCTGGCAGGGAGCACACAGGTCACATGAAGCATGGGCCAAGTATCACCACAGCACAGCTGCTGCTTGCTGACATTCCTGCCTTTTTAATCAACTTTGCAGGCTCAGGGCAGTGATTGTCCCCCTTTGCTGGGCACCTCGAACCCTGGGATCAGTTTTGGGCCCCTCACAAGGAAAACACTGAGGGGCTGGAAAAGGAAATGGAGCACCAGAGGCATCTGAGGGAGCTGGGGGGACTCAGCCTGGAGAAAAGGAGGCTCAGGGGAAGCCTTCCCACTCTCCACAACTCCCTGAGAGCAGGATGGAGCCAGGTGGGGGTCAGGCTCTGCTCCTGGACAACAGGGGACAAGAGGAAACAGCCTCAAGTTGTGCCAGTGCAGGTTTAGGTTATATTTTAGGGAAAACTTCACTGAAAGGATGGCACAGGCTGCCCAGGCCCCACCCCTGGCAGTGTTCAAAAGCCCCCTGGATGTGACACTTTGGGTCAGTGGTGTTGGTCAGCAGCTGCACCTCATGATTGCAGAGGGCTTTTCCAACCTTCAGGACTCTGTGATTACAATGCTCTTCAAGCACCCCAGAAGTCAGGCCTCTGGGTTGCACCTGTCTACACTCCCATGCCATTAACACTCACGGCCTGTGTTATCAAAGAGAACTTTGTCATTCAAGCCAAGGCGCAGCTCTGGCATTCCTGAGAGGAAGACTCTCATTTTAATGGATCCAACGATCTCACTCCTTAGCACATTGCCATTGGCACTGACCTGCACAGAGAGGAAGGAGAAGGTCAAGACATCTCTGATGTGACATCAAGAAACACTCCCAACCCCATCCCCACGGCCTGGGTTTTCTTGAATGTGTTTCTTATGAGGAATTAATCCAGCAGAGTGAATTAGATCAGGGGCACAGACAGAGGGGGAGAGGATCTATCCAAAAATCAGCAATACACACTACTGAAGCATTGTATTTCCTTGGGAGAACTTAATGATTACACTGCTTTGAGTGTGACAGCACACCATCCACAGCCTGACTTTTTATTGCAGGTTTTTGTACAAAAAGCCTTTTTTAACACTTCCTACCACGATTCTCACACAAAAGTTAAAGCACAAGGCACCCACCAAGAGGTTAACAGACTCTATGACATCCAGGAACACCTCATTTTTCCTGTATTTTATCCCTTCTGACCTCCATGAAACAGCATTTGTAACAGTGGCAGGTGGGCGTGGGGCTCCAGTTTCAAGTTTGTGGCCTTCTTGAGTGATGTACCTTCACAACCATAGAATTGGCATGGAAAAAAAAAAAAGAAAATATTTTTGATAATTACAACACACAGAGACATTTGTTTGCCAATGGAAAAAGGCTCCAAACATTGCAAGGGCTTTGTCACTAGAAGTGAAGCAGAGTGATACTTACTCTTGTAGAATTTTACTATCAGTGGTTTGTGGATAACCAAAATCCATAAGCTCATCTAACAACTCATAAATAATAACAAAATTATCCCTAATGCTCTCTTCTTCCAACTCCTTGAAATATTCAGAAAAAACCTGAAATGCAACAACAGGAGAGGGAGAAGAAGGACATTAACTGAGGAAGCACAGCACATGCAGAAGGCATTCTTGCTTCTAAAATAATAATCCTCTAAAGTTCCAACCCAAACCCCATACTCAGATCAGCCCCAGGAAACCCACCACAATTAAAACAGACACAGAGAATCCTAGAAGAAACTATTATGAAAAAATATTTATTCTGGAGAAAATATTTTTCACACCAGGCAGATGAACCCAACACAGGATCTATGCCAGGCACCAATTCACAATTCACAATCTCCTCTGGGTGCTCAGGGCTTCTCTAACTCCTTACACCCATCCTCTGCCTACACAGCTCCAAAACATCAGTGCCCTTACCGGTTAAAAAGCTAGTTCTACAAAATAATCCAATATAAATAAAATAAATAAATCCAATATAAAGTAAACCTGCTATTATTTAAGTCCTTAGAAAACGTGAGAGCTCTGTGCATTTCTATTTAGACAGAAACAACACAAAGGTTACTTCTGAAATATACTCACCTGAACTACTTTATATAAAAATGAAAACACCAGTGATACACAAGCATTTTTCTTAGAAGTTGCAACAACTGATAAAGGATGTTCAGGAATGTGCATTTTAAAAAGCCTAATTTTAGGTGATTACACTTGCCTTGAAGAATTATGCATTAACTACTTAACAGCACCTACGAGCTAAGGAGCTATGAAGACAAACATTCTGGAAGTCATTAATTAGAATACAATTAATAAAACCACTTTTCTGGACTTTATGCTTATAGTGCATATTACACTATGTAAAGCATAAAAATCCCCTTATTTAATATCACCAACTTCACTGAATCTAGCCTCTTTATGCCACTTCATCTATTCTCCAACTTGAATTTTGACATTAAAAACCAAAAAAACCCCAGCAACCATGTCAACACACCCACAGCACAAAGGATACGATACAGGTTGTTGTGTTTAATCCACATGAAACGAACTCCTCCATGTGCTAGGATAGGAGAGAGTGTCCCCTCTTCTTCCTTTTCCATAAGGATTGGCATAAAATGTTCCACCTCTGACATGTCCACATCTCCGCGATAATTCCGACAGATCAGAACCTATAAAGCAATCAAATCCTTGGTTTTTCTTTCAAAGAAAGAAGTCACGCAAGACACACAAATGCTTGAAATGCCCCTTTAAAGTAATCCAGCTTCCCTCGAGCCTCTCTGCATTTATAAGCGTAAATCATAATGTCAAAATACTTTGTCGGGTAGAACGCAAATACCGATATTTAATTGCAAAGTCACGTACTAGCATTTCGCAGACCTATCCTTCCCCTATTACCGCTCACGTCTACCAATGATTTTAGGACAGGAAAACACGCAACAGCTCTGAGACAAAGCAGCTACAATAACAGCAGGGATGAATCACCCCGGGGATGTTCCCTCAACACCTCTACCGGCGAGGGGCTGCAGGCCACAACTCCCCTGCACTGCTCGGCCCAGGCGGGGCCGGGAAGGGGAACGCTGCCCCCGCAGCCCTCGCAGAAGCGGCAGAACCCCTCGTTCCGCTGCATCCCCGCGGCCAGGCCTCACCTTCCCCTTCAGGTCCAGCACATAGACGGCGCTGGCCGACATCGCNGCGATACGCGCGGCGCGGCGGAAGGACACGCGGCACAGCGCTGTTAAATAGTCCCGGCGCCGCGCTGGCCCCGGGAGGGTCCGGCTGCGGTGGGACCCCCGCATACACACACACACACCGAGTACCCGCGGCTCAGCGGCACCTACCGCCCGCCGCGGCTGCGGTGGGACCCCCGCACACACACACCGAGTGCCCGCGGCTCAGCGGAACGCAGTTCGGGATGAGAACGATATTCCCGTTTAAGCGGCGCGTTAG
Source organism: Sitta europaea (assembly GCA_013400255.1). NCBI lineage: Eukaryota > Metazoa > Chordata > Aves > Passeriformes > Sittidae > Sitta > Sitta europaea. The sequence goes on along the minus strand of VXBS01004693.1, from coordinate 2,769 downwards.
GGTTTCGAACATCAAAATACACTTCAGCCCCCACAGGGGGTAAGAATCGGAAAGGCGGGCCTGGCGCTGGGAAAACTCCACACGCAGGCTTTGCTCGGCGCACCGCCCCGATTTTATGCATAAATCAGCACCAAAAAAAGGATGAAAGCAGCGTTTTAATAAGTTACATCGAAGTTAAAAGTTGCAGCTCTGGAAGAGCTCAAAGTAGAAATGATAGTTTTCCACAAAAATCTGATTCAGGACCTGGTGCACAGCAAGCCAGTCATTAGACGCTGATTATTTATGTCAGACTTGCACAAACCTGGGTGCTGGGTGGGATTCCAGAAACGCAGCACCATAAGCTATCAAAACTTGGACATCACTTACAGAGTTTGTTGGCTGCTCTCAATTTCATGGATTAAACCTCCCTTCTTGCTGATTAGGCTTGAAAGTATACAAAGATCAAATATCAAAGAATATCCTTTTGTAAGACAATTTTACATATTTCACATTTAGCAACGTGGCCTCTGACAGAACTTGATAGAAAGTAATTATAAAATTCACATAACTTAAAAGAGAAACTTAAATGTGAGACTGTCAGTCTCTTCAAAAAGGGAGAACTATTAGAACCAAAGAAATACAGGAATGTTTTCCATCTGGCTTGCAGCAATTAGTTTTGGCCTGAATCTCACTATAAACACTAAAAGAACAGCCCTCTGCATCGATGTAAACCAGAGGTCCTCAGCCCAGAGGAGACATTACTAGATGTTTGGTTTTAGAACCCGACACTATAAAATAAGACAGCATAAGATCATAAAAGCTCAGAAGATGTATTAGACAATAGGGAGAAAAGACAGATTTACATGGCAACCCTGCTTGATACAAACAAAACACAAGTCCAGCTCCAGAGCCGTGAAAAGCAGCCCGGGTCATTTAGTCCAGCTGACTTTGGGAATGTCGTAATGCTCAGTCAGAGTATCCAAGTGCCTGTTGAAATCCTGGGGGAAGGAAAGAGAAAGAAAAGGGATGCTGACATCACCAAGCTGAACCACAAGACCCCCTGAGTCTTTGCTTGTGTTCCACAAGCTGAGTCCCTTCAGCCCAACAGCAAGGACACGCTGGCCTGAGGAACTCGTGATGGTTTTGCTCACCTCCACTCGCTGCTTGTGGGTTTTCGACGCTTTCTTCAGGATCCGCTCCATTTGCTGCAGAGGCACAGAAGGGACGCTTTTACTCCCGGCACTGGCAGCCCATTCAGCGGGGTGACGGGGTTTTTAAAAGCCTTACCCGCTTCTCCTGCATCTTCTCGTAGGCCACCTGCGCCGGGGTCCGCTTGTCCAGGCCGCGCTTCTTCTCCTCCTCCTGCTTCTTGCTGCTCACGATCTGCTCCAGGATCTGGGCCTTGTCTTTCGCCTTCTTCTTCTTCTTCCTGCGGGGAGCACCCGGTCAGCGCTCAGCCCCTCCNCCTCCGTGAGGGGAACGGGCAGTGAGGCAAAGACGGGGTTAACTCCGTGAGGGGAATGGGCGGGGGGCAAAGCCGGGATTGTCTCCGTAAGGGGAACGGGCAATGAGCCACCCTGCCCCTCCGTGAGGGGAGCGGGCTGGGGGAAAAGCCGGGGGTGTCTGCG